>ML431622.1:25723-44025 GCA_005239525.1 Nicotiana knightiana
CTCCCCAAATATTCAATTGTTGAATAATTAGTAATTAGGGGGGGGGGACTATCTGTATTGGTAAAAATAAATATTACACGTGGAATTAAGTATGTGGCTGATGTGGCAAAACACGTGGACTATCGAGAAAGCGACAGCTGGAATGGTGCATTATAAGAGACACGAGTCGTAACAGATATGAGCAAATTACCCACGAGATGAAAGAATATGGATGCTCGGTCTAAATGGTTAAATGAAGAGGCACCAATGGAATGAATCAAGACAGTAAAAAGGGAATGTTCATAATCCTCAATTGATGAGCGTGAATGGTCATAAACGTTATAGAATCTTCATGAACAATTACAATTGCCAATTATAACGTCTCATTAATATCATTAATGCTCATAATGGCTCGGTCATAAAAAAGAAAAGACGTTGTACTTATAGATTCCTATATAAGGGAAGGAAAATTCACTTGTAAGGACACGTTCTGATTATAACTAGAATACAATTACTTTCTTTTGCTTTCTATCAATTACTTTGCCATTTCTTATTCTAACTTCCTATATTACAATTGAGAGAAATACGAAATTTCTTGGTGATCAGTAGCCCGAGTACTTCTAAAAATAGGCTTTGACTGAGAATTTAATTCTTTGTTTAAACACCAACTTGACCGTTGACACTATTTTTATTTTTTTGTATAGCTGTACTTTGTGTGTATTAGCAATTTCCTTCTATTGTTCCAGTATATATACTGTGAGGTAAGTGGTTATCTAGGTTTCGACGAACTTCCATAATTTATTACGTGCACTAATATATTTTAGTTCCAATAGATATAAAGAAAAGGAAAGATACTCTGACCGTTAACCTAATCAGATCACGAAGAAATTCGAGATCTTTTTAGGGGGACAATAATATAGAAAAAGAAATGAGCTTTTAATTGTTTAATATTTTAAAAATGTGGAAATTACGAGAAGGAAGTTACGTCTTGTGTTTGCAACTTCACTCCACTGTAATTATCAACAAAGTTGGTGGAGTGGCAAGAATTCGAAGGTTTCGAGTTCTAGTCGTGTGAATGAAATTACCTCTGATAGAAAGTATTTTAATCTTCCAAAAATGGGATTTTCCCGGGGCAAATCCGTATTTCTCGAGCCTCAAAGCAAATATTAATTGAATTAGGAGCGGATCTAGAGTGTTGTGCTACGGGTTCGGCCGAACCCAGTAGCTTTGATTCAAACACTACTAAAAAACTGCTTAAAGTTGTCCACGAAAACCGACTGAAATCTGTCGGAATTGGAAAAAAGCGACCGATTTCCGATCGCTTTTAATTAGTCGAAAAAATGATGGTCGCTAACATGTTGTGATCAAAATCGGTCAAAATTTTCCGACCGAAAATGGTCGGTTTATTCTAAGCGTTGGCTGACTGTCAAACTGTATTTACCGACAAAAATCGATTAGTATTAATTAATTTTTTTAATTTAATTTTTAAATACCGACCGAAATCGTTCTAAATTTTAAATAAATAATAATTTTATTTAAATATATAATTATTTTTAAATTATAATAATTTTTTAATTTATTTAAATAAATAAATTTAAATTCAAAATTTCCAACCGAATTCGGTTGATTTTTTGGGTAAAAATATGGTAGAAAATGCCTGCTTTTAAGCTACACCACCTGTCAATTACAACCAGTATCCATCCTATAATGACAACATTACATTTCTTCCATTCAACCATAATTAACCAATAACAACAACAGTTAACTAACAACAACAACAACAACAATTAACCAACAAATTGTTTCTAGCTGAACTTGAAGGGTACCAAATTGTTCATCTCTAGCCTTTGTCTCTTCAAGCTCTGCTGTCAACTTTATGATCTGCTGTTCTATAGACGAGATAGTCGACCTATCAATTGCCTCGCCTTGGGCGGAAGTCCCTATACCTTGTAATCCATCCCTGTAGCGCCGAAATGATCTCTGTGGAAGGCCGTGTGCTATCCCTTTTTTACGACAACATCCAACCATATCCTCTGCGCTTTTTCGTCTAAAAGGGATGGTCGCTCACCTTTCTCATTCGGTGGCAAGCTCTGAGTGTACTCCTCCACATTAATCTTATAGCGACCCTTTATTTAGAAGATAAAAAATTATTAACTATATAATATTATAAACATTTATAGTAGTTATGGAACTTACATATGCAGTCTCCGCCCGGTCCTCGACTCATATACTTGGATCTGTCGGTGCTTTCTTCTTCCGGGTGTGAGTCTCCATGAAGAACTCATCATGAGTCATCTTCCTCCTATATTTTTTTTCCTACAAATATTATAAAACATGTTAAAAAAATTAAAATATGTAAATATAGTTCAATAAAATAGATATAAATATTTTAAGGAATTACCAGTAGTCTCCTCGTAGCCCCTATGCTCCTTGCACCCACACAGTGCAAGGAGCCACCCTTCTCAGATGCTCGGGCCTTCTTTCCCTGTTCACTCTTCTTCTCAAATTTCTCGGTGGTCCAATACCTCAGCAGATCCTCCCATATATGCGTTAGAACCCATGAAGGTTTCTTGTTCTTCTTTCGAGTGTAGGAGAAGGAATCAGACAGTCTCTTACGGCATTTGAACACAAAATTTGCACAAATTTCACTGTTACACCGGTCCTCCCAGGCATACTTAGTCTGCAAATAAAGTATGTAACGTTAGATGAATATACTGTAATATATTGCTTAAATAGATACAAATTGTATTAAAACCTTAAATTGATTGAAAATTTGTTGCACGAGCTCATAATTTATACATTAAGTTCATAATTTATACCTTAATTCTAAATCTAATGTAGTTCAAACCAAAAACTCTAAAAAATTATAATTTTAGGTAGTTCAATTTTAAATCTAAATCTAATGTAGTTCAAAAACCCTATTTAGTCACACAAATCCTAAATAGACAAAACCTTAAAAAATTAGATAAAATTATATTCCGAAAATTAAAAATTAAAAATCTATTAATTAAGGTAGATTACTAACCTTTAACAACAATGGCAGTGGTGTTGGCGGCAGCACAACAGTGGTGGTGGTGGAGGAGCGGAATAGTGGTGGTAGCGGCTTAGGTGTGAGAGAGGAGAGGTGGGGCTTCATTATTTGGGGCTAGGTGACTTGATTTTGGGTGGCCGACGCATTGTGTGGTGGCTGACGCATTGTGTAGGAAGACAGTGAGTATGGGCAGCCTTGCGTTCATTCCAGCCAGTGAGAAGCCGCTGGCTTCAGATGTTCAGACTTTGGCCAACTAGTTCATGAGGTTGGATATTTCAAAACCCAGCCATGTTCTATCTTGCACAGTCGCTCGGTCTTCCTTGGTTGAGCATATTAGAGATCTACAGTATGATGATCCTCACTTGTTGGGCCTTAGGGACACAGTTTGTCATGGTGGTTTCAAGCAGGTTACCGTTAGAGACGAAAATGTTTTGAGGATGCAAGGTCGTGTGTGTGTGCCTAATGTTGAAGGGCTTCGTGAGTTGATCCTTGAGGAGGCTCACAGTTCTCGGTATTCTATTCACCTGGGCAGCGCAAAGATGTACCAGGACCTACGATAGCTTTATTAGTGGAGGAGGATGAAAAAGGATATAGTTGCTTATGTGGATCGGTGCCTGAATTGTCAGCAGGTAAAGTATGAGCATCAGAGACCCAGTGGTTTGCTTCAGTAGATGGAGATTCCTGAGTGGAAGTGGGAGCTTATCACTATGGACTTTGTTGTTGGACTCCCACAGACTCAGAGGAAGTTCGACGTCATATGGGTCATTGTGGATAGGCTGACTAAAGTCATCGCACTTCATTCCTGTGGCAGTTACCTATTCTTCGGAGCGGCTGGCAGAGATTTATATTCGGGAGATCGCCGTCTTCACGGTGTTCCCATTTCTATCATTTTTGATCGAGGTACGCAGTTGACCTTGCACTTTTGGAGGGCAGTACAGTGTGAGTTGGGTACGCGGGTTGAGCTGAGCACACCATTTCATCCTCAGACGGACGAACAGTCTGAGCGTACTATTCTGATCTTGGAGGATATGCTCCGCGCTTCTGTTATAGACTTCGGAGGATCGTGGGATCAGTTCTTGCCCCTAGCAGAGTTCGCATACAACAACAGCCACCAGTCGAGCATTCAGATGGCTCCTTATGAGGCATTATATTGTAGACGGTGCAGGTCGCCAGTTGGGCGGTTTGAGCCAGGGAGGCTCGTTTGTTAGGTACAGATCTAGTGCAAGAGGCCTTGGACAAGGTGTAACGATCAGGTCGGTCTTTTTGAGAGTTAGCGCCCCGATCCCCTAATAACTGTTTCTCCCATGTCTAATTATGCTATTGGAACTTGTCGGAGCGTTGAGTGGTGAAACCCGGAGTGATTTTGGACACATAGTCCTTAAATGTGGATTTTAACTTTTGAAATCAGGCTTTAGCTAGAACTGTGTGAAGAGGAATCCGGAATGGAATTTCATCGACTCTGTTAGCTCCGTTGGGTGATTTCGGGGATAACAACGAGTTCGGAATGTGTTTCGAGGTCGGTTGTAGATTTAGGCTTGAATTGGCGAAAGTTAGAATTTCAGCGATTCCGGCCGATAGGTGAAATTTTGATATCGGACTCGGGATGGAATTCCGAAAGCGACAACAGGCCCGTAATGTCATTTATGACCTATGTGCAAAATTTGAGGTCATTCGGATGAGTTTAGACGTGATTCGACATCGGATGTGGATTTTAGAAATTTCATAAGTTCTTAGGCTTAAATCTATGCATATTTAATGATTTTATGTTATGAGACGTGTTATTAAGGCCCGACCAAGTTTTAATGAGGTATTAGGGTTGATTGGTAGTTTTTGTTGAGGTCCCAGGGGCCTCGGTCATGTTTCGGATGCTCAACGGGTGAAATTAGAACTTAGAAGAACAAGTGAACCATTTCTAGTTCTAGTGTCTCGCACCTGCGATGGACCTTACGCAGGTGCGGACTTGGCCAAATCACCCAGTCCTCGCAGGTGCGGTTGGTTTTCCGCAGATGCGGAGCCACAAATGCAGCCAATTTACTGCAGGTGCCACCCCATGCCTTTTAGTGGGTTTTCGCACATGCGATGGTATTTTCGCAGGTGCAGAAATCGCTGGGCAATTATATCAGAATCGAGGGTTAATGCCTATTTTAACCATTTCTGAATTTGAGAGCTCGGGAGGGGCGATTTTTGAAGACTTTTGCACCTGGGTAACTTGGGTAAGTGATTTCTACCCAACTTAGATCAGTTTCCATGATTCCTAACTTAAATTTGGTCCTTAGAATTCGAATTTGGATGGAAAATTTGGTAAAAAATTGATAAACTTCATAGACCAAATTATTGAGTTTTGAGTGGGTTTTTGACATCTGATTTAAGAGATTCTTATATGATTAGACTCGTGAGTGAATGGGTGTCCGGAAAATATAATTTTTACCCGATTCCAAGACGTGGACCCAGGGGACTTTTTGGGAGAATTTCCTAATTTCGCGTATTAGCTTCGAATTAATTAGCTATTTTGATTCCTTAAAGTGTTATTTACATTATGCAATCGAATTTATTAGATTTGGGCCACCCGGAGTCGGATACTCGTGGCAAGAGTGTGGTATTGAGTTGATTAGAACAGTCAAGGTAAGTGGCTTGCCTAACTCTGTGTTGGGGACTTCCCCTTAGGCATTTTTATACTGATTTTGTTACGTGGACGCCGTGTACGTGAGGTGACGAGCGCGTACATGGGTCATAGTTGCTAAATTTCACTTTTTCCTTCTATGGCATCACTCATTTTCATTCCTTTGTTACTGTTCCTTGTCTTAACTTAGTATTTAGCTTAAGAATAAGCATTCTGATCTGTTCTTACTTGATTTCCTCTTAATTGCTACTAGTTGCACCATGCTTAGGTAGTTTTACTGTATTCTTGCATGTTGATTTTCCTGAACTGTTTAATTAAGCCGTATCCGATTACTTCTGCACTGCATATTTAAGTTGGGACTACGGACCGAGATTCTGGAGCTTTCTCCCTGTACTACATAACATATTTAAATTGGGACTACGGACTGAGATCCGGGAGATTTCCCCTTGTACTGCATTGCATATTTAAATTGGGACTACTGACTGAGATCCGGGAGCTTTCCCTCTGTACTGCATAGCATATTTAAATTGGGATTATGGACTGAGATCCGGGAGCTTTCCCCTTGTAATGCATTGCTTGTTTTACTGTTGAGATATATGCTGAGCTGAGCCGAGGAATCTTCTTCTGTTATTGACTCTTTCAGTGCCATTAATTTTGTTTATCAATGCTTATCTATATTTCACGGTTTAGATTTATGACTGTCTTGTTTTAAAACTCAGTAGGGCGTCAACCTAACCTCGTCACTACTTGACTGGGGTTAGGATTGGCACTTACTGAGTACCGAATGTGGAGTACTCACACCCTTCCTGCGCATGTTTCCCCATGTGCAGATCCAGGTACCAGTGCACCATACAGTGGCTAGGCGTATCTCAGCAGCTTTTTAGGAGACCGTGATATAATTCTGTATAATTATAGAGGATATATATATATATATATATATATAGAGAGAGAGAGAGATACATTTTCCTTACTCCTTTGTATAGAGCTACTGTAGTTCAGAGTTTGTGACTTTGTGATGTTCCGGGTTTTGGGAAAGTAAAAGCTGTAAATGCCGAGCGACTAAATTTATAGTATTTCTTCTTCTTTATTGTTTCTATTATTTCTTTGTCTTATTTTCCGCAAATTTTAGGCTTACCTAGTCGTAGAGACTAGGTGCCCTCACGAGATCGTTTAGAGGGTAACTCGGGTCGTGACAAGTTGGTATCAGAGCGTCTAGGTTCATAGGAGTCACAAGTCCCAAGCCGGTTTATTAGGGTCTCGCGGATCGGTGCGGAGATGTCCGTATCTATCTTCGAGAGGCTATGTAACTGTTAAGAACAATCAAATTCTTTGAAATTCCTTATCGTGCTAGTTACTATCATCCAATTCTTAAACTCCATTCTATTCTTGCTTGCAGATGGTTCGTACCCGTACCGGACGTACTGATGATCAGGCACACGAGCCCCCAGTCAGAGCCACCAGAGGTAGGGGCCAGGGCAGAGGATGAGCACGCGGTGCAGCCCGAGCACCTGTTAGAGTAGAAGTAGAGGAGCCCCCAATAGCCACAGTTGGAGGGGCGCAGGAGGTCCCTACTATTACTCCAGTCCTCCAGGACACATTGGCTTAGTTTCTGAGTGCCTTCAGTACTCTGTCTCAGGCGGGACTACTTCAGATAGCTCCAGCTACTTCCCAGGCCGGGGGAGGGACACAGACACCCGCAGCCCGTACTCCTGAGGAGAGGGTCCATATCAGGTAGGTTCCAGAGTATATTCCTATGTCCCCAGCAGCTCCAGCTCAGCATGAGGCTAGGGTTGTTGTTTATGAGGCAGAGAACCTCCGACTTGAGAGGTACAAGAAGTACCACCTACCTGAGTTAAGCGGATTAGCTTCAGATGATGCCCTGGATTTTCTTGAGGAGTGTCATCGCATTCTCCGCACTATGGGTATTGTGGAGACGAGTGGGGTTTCTTTCACCGCTTTCCAGCTGAGAGGAGCAGCCTATTAGTGGTGGCATACTTTTGAGCTGAGTAGTCTGGACGTGGAAGCTTCACTTACTTAGGCTCATTTCTCCAAGATGTTCTTACTTGAGTTTGTCTCTCAGAGCCTCAGGGATGCTTGGCGTGCGGAGTTTGAGAAGCTACGCCAGGGTACCATGATTGTGTCAGAGTATGCAGTCCGTTACAGTGATTTGGCTCGTCATGCACCATCTTTGGTTGTCACTATCAGAGAGAGGGTTCGACGCTTTATTGAGGGACTCCAACCCAATATTCGGACTAGCATAGCGAGAGAGCTGGAGACAAATATCACTTACCAGCACGCCGTGAGTATTGCCCGGAGGATTGAGAGTATGTTAGCACGAGACAGGGAAGAGAGAGAGGCCAAGAGGTCTCGGGAGACTGGTCACTTTTCAGGAGTTCGTGCACCAAAAGCACACTATGGTAGGGGTTTTGTGAGTCGCCCCATTCATTCAGCCATTCCAGCAGCCATTGGTATTCCAGATCCCCCTTGACCTCAAGAGCCTTATTATGCACCACCAGTATCTCATTTGCCTCCTGCTCGAGGTGGTATCACTGGCCAGTCCGGTAGGCCATTTCAGAGTCAGTAGCAGCCGCCACATCCTCCAAGGGGTTGTTTTGGGTGTGGTGACCCTCGTCATGTGATCAGAGATTTCCCTAGATCTAGGAGGGGTGCACCACCTCAGACTTATCAGGTTCCACATCTTCCACCGGGTCCTCCAGCTATTCTCCCAGCCCTAACTGCTACCCCACCTTCTCAGGAAGCTTGAGGTGGAGATCGGGGAGGTCGAGATCGCCCTAGAGGGGGAGGCCAGGCTAGATATTATGCTCTCCCAGCACGCTCATAGGTCGTTGCTTCAGATTCGGTCATCACAGGTATTGTCCCTATTTTTCATAGGGATGCGTCCATGTTATTTGGTCCAGGTTCTACGTTCTCAAATGTATCTTCTTACTTTGCTTCACAGTTGGGGGTATCTCGGGATTCTTTGAGTTCCCCCGTATATGTTTCTACTCTTGTGGGAGATTTTCAAGTTGTGGACCGTGTATATCGGTCGTGATTGATTGTTATTAGTGGTTTTGAGACCAGGGGTGACTTACTATTACTCATCATGGTAGATTTCGATGTTATATTGGGTATGGACTGGTTGTCTCCCTACTTTGCTATTCTTGATTGTCACGCGAAGACCGTGACACTGGCTATGCCAGGATTACCGAGGTTAGAGTGGAGAGGTTCCTTAGAGTATACTCCCCACCAAGTCATTTCTTTTCTTAAGGCTCAGTGGATGGTTGAAAAGGGGTGTGATGCGTATTTGGATTTTGTAAGAGATGTTAGTGCTGAGACCCCTATAGTTGAGTCAGTTCCAATTGTTAGGGACTATCTTGATGTATTTCCAGCTGACCTTTTGGGTATGCCGCCCGACAGAGAAATTGATTTCGGCATTGACTTGTTGCCGGGCACTTAGCCCATTCCCATTCCTCCTTATCACATGGCTCCTCCTGAGTTGAAAGAGTTGAAGGAGAAGTTACAGGAGTTACTTGAAAAGGGATTCATCGGGCCCAGTGTATCACCTTAGGGTGCTCCGGTATTGTTTGTGAAGAAAAATGACGGTTCAATGCGTATGTGTATTGACTACCGGCAGCTGAATAAGGTGACATTGAAGAACATGTACCCATTGCCTCACATTAATGATCTATCTGAACAGTTACAGGGTGCTAGGGTGTTCTCTAAGATTGATCTGCATTCGGGTTATCATTAGTTAAAGATTCAGGAGCCAGATATCCCGAAGATTGCCTTCAGGACCAGATATGGCCACTATGAGTTTCTTGTTATGTCATTCGGGCTGACCAATGCCTCAGCAGCCTTCATGCACAACGTATTTCGGCCGTATCTTTATACTTTCATCATTGTGTTCATTGATGACATTCTGGTATATTCTCGGTCCCAGGAGGACCATGAGCAGCACTTGGGGACCGTGCTTCAGACATTGAGGGAGAATAAGTTGTATGCCAAATTTTCTAAGTGTGAATTTTGGTTTGATTCTGTGGCATTCTTAGGCCATGTGGTATCTTTGGATGGGATCAAGGTAGAGCCGAAGAAGGTAGAGGTGGTGCAGAGTTGGCCTAGACCGTCTTCAGCTACTGAAGTCCGTAGTTTCCTCGATTTGGCTGGGTATTATCGCTTTTTTGTGGAGGGATTTTCATCTATTTCAGCGCCCATGACCAGATTGACCCAAAAGGGTGAACCTCTTATATGGACTGAGGAGTGCGAGGAGAGCTTTCAGAAGCTCAAGACAGCCCTGACTACAGCTCCAGTGTTAGTATTACCCATAGGTTCAGGGTCCTATATAGTCTATTGTGATGCTTTAAGGATGGCCTGGAAGCGGTGTTGATGCAGGACAGTAGGGTGATTGCCTACGCGTCCAGACAGTTGAAGGTGCATGAGAAAAAATACCCTGTTCATGATCTCGAGTTAGCAGCGATTGTTCACGCCCTGGAGATATGGCGGCATTATTTATATGGTGTTCCCTGTGAGATATTCACGGATCACCGGAGTTTGCATCATATATTCAGGCAGAAGGATCTCAATTTGCGCCAGCGTAGGTTGTTGAAGTTGCTAAAGGACTATAAAATCACTATATTATACCACCCGGAGAAGGCCAATGTGGTGGCCGACGCCTTGAGTCGCCGGGCAGAGAGTGGGTAGTTTGGAATATCTTCGTGCAGCTGAGAGGCCCTTAACCCTGGACGTTTAGTCCTTAGTCAGTCAGTTCGTGAGGTTGGACCTTTCGGATCCTTGTCGGGTTTTAGCTTGTGTGGTTGCTCGGTCTTCTCTTTATGACCGCATTCGAGAGCGCCAGTATGATGATCCCCACCTTCTATCTCTTCGGGATAGAGTTCAGCGGGGTGATGCCAGGGATGTGACCATATGGGATGATGATGTGATGAGGATGCATGGCCGTATTTGTGTGCCCAATGTAGATGGGCTTCGGGAGTTGATTCTTGAGGAGGCCCATAGTTTGCGCTATTCCATCCATCTGGGTACCGTGAAGATGTTCCAGGATCTGAGACAACACTATTGGTGGCGAAGGATGAAGAAGGATATAGTGGAGTTTGTGGCCAAGTGCCTCAACTGTCAGCAAGTCAAATATGAGCATCAGAGACCGGGAGGATTACTTCAGCAGATTGAGCTTCCAGAGCGGAAGTGAGAACGGATCACCATGGACTTTGTGGTTGGACTTCCTCGGACTTTGAGGAAGTATGATGGTATTTGGGTGATTTTGGACCGGCTGACCAAATCAGCCCATTTCATTCCAGTGTTGACTACATATTCATCTGAGCGGTTGGCTGAGATTTACATCGGAGAGATTTTTCGCCTCCACGGTATTCCAGTATCCATCATTTCAGACAGAGGTACACAGTTCACTTCACGGTTCTGGAGAGCCGTTCAGCAGGAGTTAGGTACTAGAGTGGAGTTGAGTACAACCTTTCACCCCCAGACGGACAGGCAGTCCGAGCGCACGATTCAGATTCTTGAGGATATGCTCCGTGCCTGTGTGATGGATTTCGGAGGGTTACGGGACCGATACTTGCCACTTGCAGAGTTTGCTTATAATAACAGCTACCAGTCCAACATTCACATGGCGCCATATGAGGCTTTGTATGGTAGACGGTGCCGGTCCCCAGTGGGATGGTTTGAGCCGGGTGAGGCCCGATTGTTGGGTACAGATTTGGTCCAGGACGCTCTGGACAAGGTGGAGGTGATTCAGGAGAGACTTCGCACTGCTTAGTCCAGGCAGAAGAGTTATGCACACCGGAAGGTTCGTGATTTGGCATTTATGGCTGGTGATCGGGTTTTGCTTCGGGTATCGCCTATGAAGGGCGTCATGAGGTTCGGGAAGAAGGGTAAGCTGAGTCCAAGATTTATTGGCCCTTTTGAGGTGTTGTGACGTGTTGGGGAGGTTGCTTATGAGCTAGCCCTGCCTCCCAGCCTAGCAAGAGTTCATCCGGTATTCCACGTCTCCATGCTACGGAAGTATCACGGTGACTCGACTCATGTTTTGGATTTCAGTCCAGTCCAGTTGGACAAGGATTTGTCATTTGTTGAGGAGCCAGTAACTATACTGGATAGACAGGTCAGGAAGCTCAGGTCAAAGCATATTGCGTCAGTAAAGGTTCAGTGGAGGGGTCACCTAGTCGAGGAGGCGACTTGGGAGACCGAGCACGATATGCGCAGTCAGTACCCTCATCTTTTCACAGCTTCATGTATGCTTCTATACTCGTTCGAGGATGAACGATTTTCTTAAGAGAGGGAGAATGTAAGACCCGGTCGGTCATTTTGAGAGTTAGCTCCCCGATCCCCTAGTAACTATTTCTCCCATGTCTAATTATGCTATTGGAACTTGTCGGAGCGTTGAGTGGTGAAATACAGAGTGATTTTGGACACATAGTCCTTAAATGTGGATTTTAGCTTTTGAAATAAGGTTGTAGCTAGAACTATGTGAAGACGAATCTAGAATGGAATTCCGTTGACTCCGTTAACTCTGTTGGGTGATTTCGGGTTTAGGAGCGAATTCGAAATGTATTTTCAAGGTCAGTTGTAGATTTAGGCTTGAATTGGCGAAAGTTAGAATTTCGGCGATTCCGGCCAATAGGTGAAATTTTGATATCAGACTTGGAATGGAATTCCGAAAGCGACAGCAGGTCTGTAATGTCATTTATGACCTGTGTGCAAAATTTGAGGTCATTCAGACGAGTTTAGACGTGATTCGGCATCAGATGTGGATTTTAGAAATTTCATAAGTTCTTAGGCTTGAATCTATGCATATTTAATGATTTTATGTTATGAGACGTGTTTTTAAGGCTCGACCAAGATTGAATGAGTTATTAGGGTTGATTGGTAGTTTTGGTTGAGGTCCCAGGGGTCTCGGGTATGTTTCGGATGCTCAACGGGTGAAATTAGAACTTAGAAGAACAGCTGAACCATTGCTGGTTTTGGTGTCTCACACCTGCGATGGACCTTCGCAGGTGTGGCGAGGAGCTCGCAGGTGCGGACTTGGCCAAATCACCCAGTCCTCGTAGGTGCGATTGGTTTTCCGCAGATGCGGCGAATTTATCGCAGGTGCGGCCCCAGGCCTTTTAGTAGGTTTTCACACCAGCGATGGTATTTCCGCAGGTGCGGGACCACAGGAGTGGTCCCAGGGGCGCAGGTGCGGAAATCACTGGGCAATTATATCAGAATCGAGCGTTAAAGACTATTTTCACCTTTTTTGAATTTGAGAGCTCGGGAGGGACGATTTTTGAAAACTTTTGCACTCGGGTAACTTGGGTAAGTGATTTCTACCCAACTTAGATCAATTTCCATGATTCCTAACTTAAATTTGGTCCTTAGAATTCGAATTTGGGTGGAAAAATTGATAAACTTCATAGACCAAATTATTGAGTTTTGAGTGGGTTTTTGATATCCGATTTGAGAGATCTTTATATGATTAGACTCATGAGTGAATGGGTATCCGGAAAATATAATTTCTACCCGATTTCAAGACGTGGGCCCGGGGGACTTTTTGGGCGAATTTCCTAATTTCGCGTATTAGCTTCGAATTAATTAGCTATTTTGATTCCTTAAAGTGTTATTTATATTATGCAATCAAAATTATTTGATTTGGGCCACCCGGGGTTGGATATTCGTGGCAAGAGCATGGTATTGAGTTGATTAGCACAGTAAAGGTAAGTGGCTTGCCAAAATCTGTGTTGGGGACTTCCCCTTAGGAATTTTATACTGAATTTGTTACGTGGACGCCGTGTACGTGAGGTGACGAGCGCGTACACGGGTCATAGTTGCTAAATTTCACTTTTTCCTTCCATGGCATCACTCATTTTCATTCCTTTATTACTGTTCCCTGTCTTAACTGAGTAGTTAGCTTAAGAATAAGCATGCCCACCTGTTCTTACTTGATTTTTCCTCTTAATTGCTACTAGTTGCACCATGCTTAGATAGTTTTACTGTATTCTTGCCTGTTGATTTTTCTAAACTATTTAATTAAGCCGTATCTAACATACTTCTGCACTGCATATTTAAATTAGGACTACGGATCGAGATTCGGGAGATTTCCCCTGTACTACATAACATATTTAAATTGGGACTACAGACTGAGATTCGAGAGCTTTGCCCCTGTACTGCATTGCTTATTTAAATTGGGACTACGGACTGAGATCCGAGAGCTTTCCCCTATACTGCATAGCATGTTTAAATTGGGACTACGGACTGAGATCCAGGAGCTTTCCCCTTGTACTGCATTGCTTGATTTACTGTTGGGATATATGCTGAGCTGAGCCGAGGACTCTTTTTCTGTTATTAACTCTTTTAGTGCCATTAATTCTGTTTATCAATGCTTATCTATAATTCACTGTTTAGATTTATAAATGTCTTGTTTTAAAACTCAGTAGGGACTCAACCTGACCTCGTCACTACTTGAATGGGGTTAGGCTTGGCACTTACTGAGTACCGAATGTGGAGTACTCACGCTCTTCCTGCGCATGTTTTCCCCATGTGCAGATCAAGTACCAGTGCACCGTACAGTGGCTAGGCGTATCTCAGCAGCTATTTAGATAGATAGATAGATAGATAGATAGATAGATACATTTTCCTTGCTCCTTTCTATAGAGCTACAGTAGTTCAGAGTTTGTGACTTTGTGATGTTTCGGGTTTTGGGAAAGTAAAAACTGTAAATGCCGAGCGGCTAAATTTTATAGTATTGCTTCTTCTTTACTGTTTCTATTTCTTTGTCTTATTTTTCGGAAATTTTAGGCTTACCTAGTGGTAGAGACTAGGTTCCGTCACGAGACCGTTCGGAGGGTAACTCGGGTCGTGACACAAGGTCAAGATTTTACATGATCGACTTCGTATAACTTAGTCCAGGCAGAAGAGTTATGTCGACTGTAGAGTTCGTGATGTGGTATTCATGGTCGGAGAGAGAGTATTTCTTCGGGTATCACCCATGAAGGGTGTCATGAGGTTTGGGAAGAGTTATCCTTCAGTTCGAGTGTAGTGGAGAGGTCAGCTTGTTGAGGCAGCTACTTGGGAATCCGAGTCGGACATGCGGAGTAGATATCCCCACCTATTCGCCAGTCCAAGTACTTTTCTATGTCCGTTCATGGATGAACGTTTGTTTTACCCTCCTCGATTTTGCGTGCACAGTCCGAGTGTGTTTCCAAAAAGCTTTTATTGTGGAAAATTGAAGAAACAATGATTTTTTGGCCTTAAAAATGATTTTACAGACTTCGGTTAATATTTTGAGTAAATGGACCCAGACCCTTATTTTGACAGTCCCGGTGGGTCTGTAGTAAAATATGGGACCTAGGCGTATGCCCGGAATCGAATTCCGAGGTCCCTAGCTCGAGATATGAATTTTTGACAAAAAATTAAAGACTGAAAATTATTGATTTTAAAGAATTTGCTTAATGTTTGATCTTGTTGGTATTAGGTCCGTATTTTGGTTCTGGAGCCCGGTACATGTCTGTTATGATATTTGTACCTTATCTATCAAATTTCGTGAGAAACGGAACTGATTTGACGTGATTCGGACCTTTAGTTGAGAAAATAGTAATTTTAAAGTGTTCTTGAGAAATTAATAGGTTTTGGTGCTAAATTCGAAGATTTAGGTGTTATTGTGGCGATTTGATCGCATGAGCAAGTTCATATGACATTTTTAGACTTGTGTGCATGCTTGGTTTAGTGCCCCGAGAGCTCGGGTGAGTTTCAGATATGCTACGAGATGTTTTGGACTTGGAAAATCTGGTGTAAATGGCTGAATCTGGTGTCTGATCCATTGTTCTTCGCGATCGCGTAGTCACTCTCGCGATCGCGAAGGAGAACTGGGATGGAAGGGAATTTTCTTCTTCGCGAACGTGAAGGATTGGTTGCGAACGTGGAGTATTGGGGGTGTTACCCTTCGCGAAGGCGACCAGTCTCCACGCGAACGCGATGGCTTAGGGACCTGGGGGAGGGGAAATAAAGATACTCATAGCGAATGCGGCACTTGGCTCGCGAACGCATAGGCTTGGGGGAGTAAGCCTTCGTGAACGTGAAGTGTATCTCGCAAACGCGTAGGCTAATAGAGCCAAAGCTTCATGATCGCGACAGGCCCTTCGCGAACGCGAAGAAGGCTTGTCCAGTGATTTTCAAAACAGAACAAAAACGGGACTTTGTCCCAAATTTCATTTTCATCACTAGAACTCGACCTAGGGCAATTTGTAAAGAGGTATGTCAACACCAAATCATAGGTTTGCACTTCTTAACTCGTTTTCTTCAATTTTCCATTATCACTCATTGAAATCCTAGTCCTAAATCTTGTTCTTTAAGGGTAGAAATTAGGGATTTTGGGAGAATTGATAATTTTTCTAATTTGGGAATTTAGACCTCGATTTAAGGTCAGATTCTGGAACTAATTACATATTCAGGCTCGGGGGTGAATGAGTAAATGGGTTTTGGTCCGAACCTTGAGTTTTGACCAAGCGGGCCCAAGGTCGATTTTGACTTTTTGTGGGAAATGTTGGGAAATCTAAATTTATGTATTGAAACTAATTTCTTTAGCAATATTTGATGTTATTAAGTGAATTATGGCTAGATATGAGTGGGTTGGAGGTGTAATCTAGAGGAAAAGCGGTACTTAAGCAGTGAGTGGCGTGTAGATCGAGGTAAGCGTCGTGTCTAACTTTGGCTTGAGGTATTAGGTAATAATTGACTACTTGCTAAATGTTTGTTTATTGAGTACAATATATAGGTGAAGTGACGAGCACCTATGTGTTGATGTCGAGTCATATCATGCGAGTGAATACTATTCTTCTAACCGTTGTATCCTTAATCGATCTATTCATGCGGAGCTTAGCTAATTGCTATGTTGGGCTAATCTAATCTTATTTTTACTGGAATTGGTAATTGTTGAGTATTGACTCAAGGTTGAAATTGGTATTGTGGTAGTGAATATTGTAGTAAAACTGATTTATGATATCTCTGTCTTTCCGCCGTTATTGATCTTTGTTTTGGTGAGGATGAGTGTAACGCACGAAGGGTGATGCTGTGCAATCTTTGTGAGTGAGTTTTATTGCACGAAGGGTGATGCCGTGCCATGTCTTGTGAGTGTAAAAGCACGAAGGGTGATGTCGTGCCATGTCTTGTGAGTGATAATGCACGAAGGGTGATGCCATGCTATATTATGAGAGAGTGAAAGCACGAAGGGTGATGTCGTGCCATTCTATTAATCATATGGTGAGATTAAGAGTAAAAGTACGAAGGGTGATGCCGTGCAATTTTCTTTATTATTTTTACTTGTTTATTTTATTTAAGGCATATTGATTGATTTAGTCTTATTCCTGTTTCTTATTCCTTACATTGTGAACCCCTCAGCATGTCCCCTTCCCATTATTGTCTGCTTTATTCCTTTTATCACTATTTTTTCTACTTGTATGATTATATTGCACAAGTTATATGTGGGTGTCTTGTCCTAGCCTCGTCACTACCTCGCCGAGGTTAGGCTCGACACTTACCAATACATGGGGTCGGTTGTACTGATGCTGCACTCTGTATTTCCTGTGCAGATCTAGGTGTCGGTCCGAGCTGATTCCGAACTTCGCTTTTCACTTCTTTACCCGGAGACCCAAGGTAGATCTGCCGATGTCTGCAGATTCCTGGAGTCCCCTCCTATCTGATCATTTTACTGTTTTCCTTTGGTTCATAAACAGTTTTACATTTTCCCTTCAGCCAAATACTTGTAGATAAATCATAGTAGTCCGTGAGTTGTGACTCCAGATCATGGGTAGATAGATACATATATATGTCATATGCGCGGATGTTGTTATGAATTTGCGTTTCCTTATTTATTTATCATGTGTTGAAGTGTAGTAATTCTCCGCAAGTTTTTAGATTTTTATGTTGTGAATCTCTAATGTTGGCTTGCCTAGCGAATGCAATGTTAGGCGCCATCACGGTCCTGATGGTAGGAGTTCGGGTCGTGACAAATTCATATAAATAGATTTTAAATAAATAATATTTAATACTTAATTTATATATTGAATATAGCTTATATACTATACATTTTGTATATATACTATACTGTATTATATAAACATCTTGTATAGCTTATATTGTGACCAACATCTTATATAATATACATATTAAATATTGAATATTAAAATATAGTTTATATACGATACACTTAGTGTATATATATATACATATACATATACATATACATACACACACACATATATACACACACACACACACACATATATACTAATTGTATAGTGTATGTATATAAGCTATAAAAGATGTACATATAGTATAGTATAGTATAGTATAGTATACATATATAAAAGTTATATTCGATAAGCTATATATACATCTTATATAAGCTATATAAGATGTATATATAGTATAGTATAGTATATATACTAAGTGTATAGTATTAAGATGTCTATATAGTATAGTATAGTATAGTATAGTATAATATAGTATAGTATAGTATAGTATAGTTGATGAGTGGCTAGAATTCATGATTTTAAGCATTATATACCTTGCATTTTATGTGTTTTAATGATAAAATACACGTCGTATGTGCCTAATAGGGTTTATTTTATGTGTAGGTGAATTGGAAATGGAAACGGGGCTAAACGGATGCAA
>ML431622.1:44704-93487 GCA_005239525.1 Nicotiana knightiana
TTTAATCTTTTGATTTACTATTTTAGATTAATTCTAGTTAAATATTTGTTTGAGTTTAGTTTAGTGGATAGTTAATCACAAGTCCCTGTGGGTACGATATCTGGACTTCAATTCCTATATTACTTGTCGACCACGTGCACTTGCGTGTGCATTGGGAAATCAACCAACAATAGTATAGTATATATATATACACACACACAAACACACACACACTAATGTCACGACCCGAAATTCCCACCGTCGGGATCGTGATGGTGCCTAACATCACACTTGCCAGGCAAGCCAACGTTAGAGATTATTTAACCATTTATATATATTTTTAGTGATTAGCAGTAAACAAACAAAATAAAGCAGAATAAGTGTAAAGATATATAGATATCAAAGTCATTTATATATATACACACACACACACACACACATATATACTCTAATTATATATTGTATAGTATATAAGCTATATAAGATGTACAGTATATATATATATATATATATATATATATATATATATAAGTTATATTCGATAAGCTATATATACATCTTATATAAGCTATATAAGATGTATATATAGTATAGTATAGTATAGTATAGTATATATACTAAGTGTATAGTATTAAGACGTCTATATAGTATAGTATAGTATAGTATAGTATAGTATAGTATAGTATATATATACACACACACACACTAATGTCACGACCCGAAATTCCCACCATGGGGATCGTGATGGCGCCTAACATCACACTTGCCAGGCGAGCCAACGTTAGAGATTATTTAGCCATTTATATCTTTTTTTAGTGATTAGCAGTAAAGAGACAAAATAAAGCGGAATAACTGTAAAGATATATAGATATCAAAGTCATTTACATGTTACTTCTACCCAGAAACCCGGTGTCACAATTCAACAACTTTCTATGATTTTTCTACAATCAATTGTCTGAAAGAAATTACAACTGTTTTGAAAAAATTGAAGGAAAACAGTAAGAAGATATGTAGAAGGGGACACCAGGTCCTGCGGATGCCAGCAGGACTACCTTGGGTCTCCGAACTGTAAACCTGAGCCAATCTCTCGATCAGCCACAACCTGCTCCAAATATGTACGGGAAGTGTAGAGTGCAGTATCAGTACAACCGACCCCATAAACTGGTAAGTGCCGAGCCTAACCTCGACAAAGGTGTGACGAGACTATGGCGGGACACTCACAATATATACCACATATTATCTAACGGGGTAATAAATATCTTCAACAAGGGAACATATTATCTAACGGGTAACAAGTAGGCATGAAATTACAATTAGACATGTAACAAGTAAAGCAAGCAGGAAAACAATATAAGGAGAACATAAGAAAGCAAGTAAAACAGATAGATTGGCAGCGTATAGGTACTCATCACCTCATGTATATGCCGCTCACATGATTTACCACATAACAAGTAAGACAAAGGTTCCTAAACCCTCAAGTCAAGGTTAGACACAACACTTACCTCGCTCCGAAACTCAAAGTTCAATCACAGCCTCGCCATTCAAATTAGCCTCCGAGCTAACAATATCTGGCAAATTACCAACCGAACGATTCAAAATAAGCCTTACGAATCATCCACGATAACTAAAGGTTCAATTTAGGTCATTTTTTAAAAAAGTCAACACCCGGGCTCGCTTGGTCCAAACCAAAAATTTGGACCAAAACCTGATTACCCATTCACCCCCATCCTGGATATATAATTGGTTTTGTAATCTGACCTCAATTTGAGGTCTAAATCCCAAAATTATGAAATACCTAGTTTCTATCAAAAAATCCCCAATTCCACAATGAAAACCTTAGATTTTAGGTTGATATCTTATAAACTGGAGTGAAAGATTGAAAGAAACGAGTTAAGAAGCACTTACCTATGATTTGGGGAAGAAGTTGCCTTTGAAAAATCGCCTAGAGGGTTTCTTGTGTTTGGAAATGTTGAAAAATGAGAAAAATCCCATCTAAGTCAAGACCTATCAGGTGTAGATGTCGCATTTGCGAAATGCGAAACTCGCAAATGCGAGAGAAGTATCGCAAATGCGAAATCCTCGCATTTCTGCAGCCTTCGCAAATGTGACCAATCAACTTCCGCAAATGCGAACAATTAACTTCCGTTAATGCATCTCTTTTCTCGCAAATGCGAGACTGCCCACCCCATGCTCGCAAATGTGAGGCTCGCATTTGCGAGCCAGACCTCGCAAATGCGAGATCTGCAGACCTGAACACACCAGCTATGTTTTCTAAGTTCTTTCCACTCTGCAGCCTTCGCAAATGCGAGCCAATTACTCACAAAAGCGAATAATCAACTTCCGCAAATGCGACTCTTTTCTCGCAAATGCGAGACTGCCCACCCCATGCTCGCAAATGTGAGGCTCTCATTTGCAAGCCAAACTTCGCAAATGTGAGATCTGCAGACCTGAACACACCAGCTATGTTTTCTAAGTTCTTTTCACTCCGTAGCCTATCCGAAACTCACCCGGGCCCTCGGGGCTCCAAATCAAACATGCACACAAGTCTAAAAAATCATACAACTTGCTCGTGCGATCAAATCGCCATAATAACACCTAAAACTGCGGATTTAGCACCAAAATACATGAAATTCTCAAGAACACTTTAAAATTCCTATTTTCTCAACCGGACGTCTGAATCACGTCAAATCAGTTCCGTTTCTCACTAATTTTCACAGATAAGGTATAAATATTATAAATTACCTGTACCGGGCTCCAGAATAAAATACGGACCCGATACTAACAAAATCAAACATTAACCAATTTCTTATAACCATTATAATTTCATTCTTTCAATTTTAACCAAAATCATTTCTCGAGCTAGGGACCTTGGAATTCGACTCCAGACATACGCCCAAGTCCCATATTTTACTACAAACCCACCAGGATCGTCAAAATAGGGGTCCTGGTCTGTTTACTCAAAACGTTGACCGAAGTCAACTAAAATTAACTTTTTAGGCCATAAACTATTATTTCCTTAATTTTTAACATAAAAACTTTCCGGAAATCATGCCCGGACTGCGCATGCAAATCGAGGAGGATAAAAATGAGATTTCTAAGGCTATAAAGCACAAAATTGAATCCTAAAATATAAGATGATCCCTTTGGGTAATCACAACTAAGTGTATAGTATATAAGCTATATATCAATTAAGTATTAAATATTATTTATTTAAAAGCTATTTATATAAAGGTCGACAAATTCAATCGACTTCGGTCTATAATATTATTAAATTTATATTTTAGTTCTTTTAAAAATATTTTTCCGATCGAAATCAGTCGAAATATTTAATTATAACTTATTCCGGTTGGTAAATTAGATATATATAATTTGTGTTACATTAAAAACTAATTGCCTTGGGCGGGAAAGCATAATTTTAAATATGACCAAGTTCCGACTGAAATCATTCGAAATTTTTATTTTTTTGTTGTGAGACTACTATTTCCGGTGTCAGAAATATTTTCTTTGACTTTTGCGACCAATTTACTTAATTTCCGACAGATTTTGGTCGATTTTTTTTCCGATAGACTTCAGTCGATATTCTTTGGATGAATTTTGCTAGTTTTTTAGTAGACAAACCCTATATTTATATATCTTTAAAAATTTATTAAATATTTATAAATTATTAATTTAGAACCCAATAACTATAAAAATATTAAAATCTTGAATTCATATGTTTCAAATTCTGACTCTGCCTCTCAATTGAATCTCAAAATGAATATAGAACATGAGATGTAAAACGAAAAAATCACTCCACCGTGAGAATTTGAAAATGAGTTAATTAATTAGGTGATTATGAAGGTAGGGCTTTCTGTTTGTTTTTTTAGTAGGGATTAAATATACTTTGTTTTATAAGATTTTATTTGGAACACCTTTTTCTTTTGCTTTGGACAATTGGGTGGGTTCTAATTGCTGTGGCCTACTGGCCTTCTCTTTCCGATGGTTATGTTGCCGGTGTGTTTTGTGTGATTTTGTTTATTCTTAAAATCGGATAATAATTAAATTTATAAGTGGTTTAAGGATGTGTGATGGCACTTGGTACAAACCGAGAAATATGAAAATTGATTTTAGAAATTGACTGTAAATATAAATAAAGCAAACCATTGTAATGTGCAGCTTTGACCCTCGAGCTAGGTCGCTCTCAAACCAAATGAGTATGCTATTGAAAAGGAAAGACTGAACAACAGAGTATGAAAACTTAAGAGAGAAAATGTAATATATTCCTTTTTTCTGCGTAAATGTAATGTGTTTACAAATGATTAAGTCCCCTCTTCATATAGTGGATGAGTTCTACTTATGGGTACAATTCTAAGTATAGAAGGAAATCCCATGATTGGCTAATTAACCGGTCTTGACTTGATACATGCCGATATTTCTGCCACGATCTTTGCCCGATCACGGATATCTTAGCTTTCCGTTATTCGACTCAACATGCTTTCTTCGATCTCCCTCGATCTCTATCCCACTCGGTCTCAATCTCGGTTAGTCTCGATCTCGATCGGCCCCTGAATTACGAGCTTGGCAATCTATCTTTGTGTAATCATGTGGTCGAACCTTGGCCTGCCACCCCGGTCTCGATTAACCATACAAAAGAGGGCAAGCCCGATTTTGACCATATACAGATAGTCACCTCGTTTTTTGGAGAGTAATGACAAGAAACGATTTGTGTCCTCGATCTTCACCTCGGTACATCATGACGTAAGCATCGTGATGTAAGCAACATAGGTGACCGAAAATGTCTCGTCGGTATAGTTTTCCAGGCATTTAGCGCGCGTCAGTCGACAGTCGGCCACTACCAGCTTTGAATCGTCCTTTTGAAACCAATAAATACCCTCCTTCTTCATTCATTCAAACTTTAAGTTCAAATCTTCTTCATTCTAATCTTCAGTGTTCTTTGCCTTCTTCAAAGCTTCTCATTTTTAGGTCTTTGAGTTTCCTTGCTCGTTTTATCCCAAAACACCAAGTGTTTCTTTTCAATTACTACTCTTTTTTGCCCGTAAAAACTACATGGCTAAAACATCAAAAACGGTTCCGCATAAAGAAACTGCCTCCTCGTCCCGGGAGGTCAATGAGGAACCAACGGCGAAGTCACGCCCCGAAGAGTTCTGCCCCGTGGTGTGTGTCATCGATTCCGGCTTCAAGGTTGAGAAAATATCCTTCGCTCCTGGTCGATGCAAGCCAATGTCGAGGTATAATGTCACGACTCAAAGTCCTAACTCAAGTCGTGATGGCGCCCAACACCGGGGTCAGACAAGCCAACATCCAAATAACTAAGGATTTTCACATATTTGATTAAACATCCCAACACGTGCCAAGTTTTAAAGTTCAAAACATTAATCGAAAAATATAACTATCCAATTTAACCAAAAGCAGTCATAAGGATGCGTGAGCCAATATATATACAGACCCGTAAACCATAATATCTACCACGTGTGTGCCAGGAACTAGTGTCACAAGTCCTACGGGCATACTAACAGAATATACAAAAGATATAATATAACTCTCCTACTGTCTGGAAGAAATAAACGGGAATAACAAAAGAAACCCCATGGTGCTGCCGAGGATTGTCAGGAGAAGCAGCTCACAGTGAAGTCATGTCCAATCTATACTCAGAATCGAGCCCCGGCCTGATAACAAGATGCACCAGCCTCAGAACCTGTACAATTAAGTACAGAAGCGTAACATGAGTACATAAACAAATATGTACCCAATGAGTGTCCCGCCTAACCTCGAAGAAGTAGTGACGAGAGGTCGACTTGATACTCACAAAGGTCCAACAAAATAATTTAACAAGATATGATATCGGTAATTCAAATAAATACCGGAAGTAAATAAACAATTACTACTTCATTTTCCACCAAATATCTTATCACTTCAATATCCTTGGAATCATGAACAGTTTAACATGCGCATGCGGGATAAGGAAAACCGGCCTGAGCCATCACAATAATTATATCTGTTTATTGCCGAGGGTCGAACGACCCGAACCATAATTACATCTTTCAATCTCGCCGTGGCGTACGACCCGCTCCCATGAGAGTGGGGGAAATAACACTCTGTTCGCGGAATGTAAATTGCGAATCTGTCACATGCACACACATTATTAACCATAATGTATCTTTCAGTCTCGCAGTGGCGTACGACCCGCTCGCATGAGAGTGGGGGAAATAACACTCTGCTCGCGGAATGTAAATTGCGAAGCGGTCACATGCACACACAATATTCTTCATAAATTTATTTTCCAGTGAAAAGTTCCTTTAAATTCTCAAATTCCACGATCTCAGGGAAACAAAACCGCATATGACATAATTTCATAAAGCATATAGTTAAATTCAAGGAAAACACAAGGATTGGTGTAGGCCTAACTACCCGGACATAACAATAATAGCCGCTGCGTACGGACTCTCGTCACTTTGTACGTACGTAGCCCCCACAAACATTAGCACATAGTCATTTAAATCGCCTAGGGGACAATTCCCTCTTACAAGGTTAGAAAGGAGACTCACCTCGTGTCGAACCTACTTTCTGGGTCAAGAACGCGCCCGAGCTCCAAAACTCGTCACCCAAAGACTCGAAACTAGCCAAATGTTACATAAATATATCAATTTATACTCAAACGTATGGAATTATCCTATTTACTTAGTCATTCATCCTACTTGAAGAAATCCCAAAATTCATCCCCGGGCCCGCATGCTCGGGTTTCGGAAATTTTTGAAAGAATCACTTACCCATAACCTAAGGATCGTTAATATGTGATTTTTGTATGATTTCATGGCTAATTAACGGGTTCCCTAAATTTTCATAAGGCCCTAGGTTACTACCCAAATCCTTGATTTTCACTAATTAGGTAGTTAATTTGACAAGGAATTCATGCATTAAACTAACGTTAGGGTAGAATTCACTTACCTGTCAGTAGCTAGGTCGTGGGGCTCTTTTCCAAGCTCTCAAGGTCTCTAATGGTGGAAGAAAATGGGGTGAAATGAATAAATCCCGTGTTTTAAAGAACTCACTAGCAACAGAGGTTCCGCACCTGCGGCTCAAGGACCGCACCTGCAGTCTCGCACCTGCGAGTAAATGCTCGCACCTGTGGAAATGGGACAAGGGGCCTGGGCTCGCACCTGCAGAATGAGGTCTGCACCTGCGGGAAAGGGCCCGCACCTGCGAGAAGAGGGCAGCCCACCTGGAGGTCGCACCTGCGAGGCTAGGACCGTAGGAGTGATCCCGCACCTGCGACTAGGGAACCGCACATGCGGTCACACCAGAACAGGTGCACCAGCAATTGCTTCAGCTGGTTTTTGACATCGTTTGGTGCCCGAGAGGCACTTGGGCCCACCTGAGCCCCCATCCAAATAAACCAACAAGTCCCAAATCATAATACGGACTCGCTCGAGCCTTCAGAACACCCAAAACAACACTAAAACTCAAAATCATACCTCAAAACCCCTAGAATCAAACTTAGGAACTTTAAGTTTCTTGAATTCGTTAACAATGCGCCGAACCGACCTATACTACTCGGAATGAACCCAAATTTTGCGAGCAAGTCATAAATGACATAAAGGAACTATTATAGGTCTCGGAATTCCATTTGGACCTCGATAACACAAAAATACGTCCCAACCCACAATATGAACTTAAGGAAACTCTTGTTTCGCTACTGGGCGCCGAAATGCTCCCGGGTCATCCAAAATCCATTACGAATATATGCCCAAGTCCGAATTCATCATACGAATCTACTGGAACTGTCGAAACTCGATTTCAAGTTTCGTTTACTCCAAATATTGACCAAAGTCAAACTTGGCCTTAAAGGACAACCTTAAGGAACCAAATGTTCCTATATCACTCTAAACACTTTCGAATCCCAAACCAACCGCCCCTGCAAGTAATAAATCATAATAAGACGCTACAGGATGTCTCATTTAGGGGAACAGGGTCCGATAACGCAAAACGACTGGTCGGGTCGTTACATATATATGCTTGATACCCAAAAGTCTCCTTGAACAAATTAAAAAAGATTGCAACTGGGGAAACAAACAGGTGGTGGTGCTAGCTCCAGAAGAAGCAATCACCACCCACGTGGAGGGGTTCTTAAGTATTTACACTTACCCCTTTATGTTGGGCCCCCTCGATCCGATCATTGTAGACTTCTGCAACAAATACCAGGTGACCCTTGGCCAAATTCACTCCTCTTTCTGGAGGATCGTGATACTACTATGTTACTTCATGAGAAAAATTGACGGGCTTCCTTTCACCCTCGACCACCTCATACGACTGTATAACTCTCGACTCTATCGGGGTGGGCTAAAAAAGCTTCAACATCGGGCCACCAAGGAACCTTTCTCGAGCATAGACGAAGACAAAGACCGGGGTTGGATAGGTCGGTTTGTTCGAATGAAGAACACGGACCTAATCCCGACTCAGAGTATGCCATTTCCTGAGAAATGGAATATGAAGCATAAGTATGATTCCGTCCTTAATTTCTGTTCATTATCTTTACTTTTTCATTCTTTCTTATCGGTATTCTATTTGATGCAGCCATTGCCTGGATGCCAGGTGTAGTTCCCCAGCTCGAGAACTGGGTTGGGAGCCTGGTATCCAAGTCAACACATGCCGAGCGTGTATGGCGCAATTTTTCAAAGGGTCGGTGGGAGGCTAATAGTCACGGTAAACCCTTTTTCTTGACTTAATAATTTGACCATTATCCAAATACTTTCTTGGGCTTACTCATTTTTCTTCTTTTGTAGGTCTCATGAAGGAGGTGACGATGAGGCCCCCTTCCAGTGATGAAGAAATTTCACCACCTATCTTGAAGCCGGTGAAGGAGAATAAGAGAAAAAGGGCTTCGAACTCTGAGGGGTAGAAACCCAGAAAGAGAGCAGCTCGTAAAACCAAGCGGAACATTATCCCTCTAAATTTGGAGTCCGTCCAATGGCTAAGGGAAGAAGAAGAAGAAGAAGAAGAAGAAGAAGAAGAAGAAGAAGAAGAAGAAGAAGAAGAAGAAGAAGAATAAAGAGAAAATGACTCCGGTCTGGTGGCCCGTGTACAAGGTGATGTCGAGACACAAAGAGCTACTGAGCCGGTGGGAGCTGAAACTGCTTTACCCCAACTCGGTGAGATCTAGGGGGAAACTCGGCCGAATTCCTCGACCCAGAAGGAGGCTAAGATACTTCACCTGGGGGTGAGAAGGCCGTTGAGGAGGCGGTTGATGCTATCGTAAAAACAACTCTCGTGGCTCCCCGAGACGAAGGCGGTGCCCCCAACGATTTACTTGGGGTGATATAAGACTCCCCCTTATTTCCTTCATTCACTGAGTTGATGATACAGGAAGCTCAGGCTGTGGAGACTTGCCATAGGGAAGGAGCCCATGGAGAGGAAGATCCTTTCCGTGGTTATTTTGTTGGAGTAGAAGATGTCACCGGTGTGAGTGATTTGGAGGTACCGAGGAAGAGCTCGAGCGAGGTTTCCTCGAGCTTTAAATTGTCAAATCAGTTTACGGCCCCCAGTGCCAATCCCGAGTGTAAGCAATCAATTACTATCTCATTCCCGGAGGATGCTCGGGGTGGCTAGCTATCTCCGATGTTTGGTCAGAGAAGAAGACCAAGCCCAGATGGATGTGGTGAGAGCACCTTGTCTTTTCAACGAAGCCCAACAAGCTCTAAATCGGGTAACCCCATATTCCCTTATTAATATCACTTTTTATACTTATACTTTTCTTCCTTTATATAACTCTTTTTACTATGTTTGTAGGCTTCGGTGCTTCATCATGAAGCTTTCTTCTGATCTCGAGGGGAGCTGAGCTAGTATGAGGACGAGATCCTAGGGTTCTCCGAGAAGAAGGATGCCTTCAATCTTCTCAGTGAACAAAGAGAAGAGGAAGCTAAAGGCCTTCGTGCTGAGCTAGAAGTGGCTCAGAAAGAACACGACGAACTGGTCAAGCAGGTAAGAAAAATCTTCGAAGTTAGTGAAGGTGATTCGAGCGTGATCACTAATGGTTCGAACCCACAGGTTCAACAAAATATTGATGCGATCATGCAACTCCGTGAGGAGGTAAACGCGATGAAGACTGAGGCTAAAATATGGAAGAAAAATATGGATCACCTTGCCTCAGAAAAGGAGACTGCCCGAGCCCAACTGACTTCGGCTGAAGTCCAACTCTGAAGCGTGAAAGAGAAAACCTTGGTGCAAACTAAGAAAATCGAGGATCTCCAATCTTGATTAGTTCAACAATTTTCTATGGGGAGAAGCTGGTCACAGAACTCGAAACGGCCAAATCGGAGGTCGAAGCGACCAAGGCCAATGATGATGCATTGGTGGCTATCTATCGGACCGATGCTGAAGCTGCTCAGATCCAGGAAAAGGAAGTCACCGAGGCTACTCAGTCTCAAGCAAATTGGGTCGGCGAGCATGCCAAATTCCAATCTCAAAGGGAAACTCTCGAGGAGATCCATGCTCGTGGTTTCGATATTACAGTCGAGATCGAGAGCGCTAAGGAGCTTGAAGCTGAAGCCAGAGGGTTAGCTTATCCTGATGACGATGATTCTGAGAGCCTGAGCGAGTCTGAAAGTGGAGAAGGCCTCAAGAGT
Source organism: Nicotiana knightiana (assembly GCA_005239525.1). NCBI lineage: Eukaryota > Viridiplantae > Streptophyta > Magnoliopsida > Solanales > Solanaceae > Nicotiana > Nicotiana knightiana. The sequence continues at coordinate 55,303 of ML431622.1, forward strand.
GAAGATGCTGGTGCCGGAGATGACTAGGCCCTTTAGGATATATATTATTTCTATTAAGGTTGTTTCGGCTTTTTGTAGAGAATTTCTATCAAGCCATGTTGCCCTTGTAAATGATTTTTGATATATATAAAAACCTTTCTTCCCTTTCATGGCTTCTAAGTCTATTCATTCTTCATTGATCTATACAAAGTTCAGAGTGCCTTAGCATAAAGTTATGAAGTTGTATTCTAAGGTCCGAGGTTGATTTGCTTGAAATCGGATCAGTGTAGCCTTTAGGATTTATGATCAAGCGAGGGCTTGCTCAAAATCGAAGTAAGGTAACCCTTAGGTTTTTTTCAGTTGAGTGAGAATGATCTCTTGAACTCGAAGTAAAAGAAGCCCTTAGGCTTTTATATTTTTTATATTAGGTTGATTTGGCTTTTGTAAAAAGATTGTTTATTTAAGAAAGGATTTCTCCCCTTTTCGGCTTGAATTTTCTTTTTATTATTTGTGGTTACAAACTTGGAATGCCTACTCATAAAATAATAAGGAATGGTATGGGATTTCGAACAACCTTTGCATTCATTAGAGTTTTTGATGCTAGATATTATCAAAGCCTTTTATGACTTTACTGGGGGTAGCATTTAAAACCGGTTATGAAAGAATTCGAAGGCCTATTTTGTTATGGAATTTGGACATCTCCGAATCGTGTTATATAGGATCTGCCTGTTGGGCTTATTTTCCCGTTTACTTCGAGCTTGCCTGAAGTAATAGTCCCCGAGTGGGGTTGCCGGGACCTCGGCCTTTAAAATTCGAGGTTGCCTAAAAGGTCTTATGACCTTGATGTTTCAATAATTCAATCTTGTTCGAATTTACTTTTCGGACGGCAGTCCCCGAGTGTGGGGTTGACTATTCGAACTCTGGTTATGATCGGTCCTTAAGCCCTTAACATAATAGATCGAGAGCATGGAATTGTAAAGTAGAAATATTTTTCAAAGGCATGAGATATTGGAAAGGAAAAATACTTCTCTTTATTTTTGTGAAAAATGATTATACATGCGTACATGTTCTGTGCCAGAGCTCGAGCAACCTATGAGGGCATGGTTCGTTCGATCGTTTGGCCCTACAAATTTCACCTATCGAGACCCCGTTGTTATGAAGTAATTTCCTCGCAACAAAGTTAACATTCGAGGGAAATGCCCCCAGTATTCGAGGTTGATTGCGAATAAGCCTCGGATACTGTTGAATTGTTCTAAGTTAGCACAATCAATGGTTGACACATTAAAAACCTCACAGAAAAACCCATTTGGGACAAAATCGGTCTAAGGGAAAAATAGTGCAATGTGTGCTTTCAGGCCTAAAGACTTTGTGTTTGAAAAATACGTCGTCGTTCCTAGATGACTACCTGCAAGAGTTAGTCTAAAATGGAAATTAAAATGGAAGGGGGGGGGGGCGTACCTTAGCAGTAGTATCGTTTTAGGTTTGATATGTTCCAATTGCTCGGTAGTTGTTCACCGTTCATCGTGCTAAGCTTGTAGGATCCCTTTCCGGTGACTTCGAGAATATGGTATCGTCCTTCCCAGTTCGTACCCAGTTTTCCTTCATTAAGATTTTGGGTGTTTCGGGTAACTTTTCTTAGCACCAAGTCTCCGATGTTGAAATGTAGAAGATTGGCTCTTCGATTGTAGTACCTTTCGATCCGCTATTTTTGGGCGGCCAATTGGACGAGGGCAGCTTTGCGTCTTTCATCCAACAATTCTAGGCTCGTAATGATGGCCTCGTTATTCGACCCTTCTATTGCATATCGGAACCTGATGCTAGGTTCTCCGACCTCGACCGAGATTAGAGCTTCGGCGCCATAAACTAACGAGAAAGGTGTTGCTTCAGTACTGGATTTCGGTGTTGTGCGGTATGCCTATAGAACCTCAGGTAGTATTTCTCTCCATTTCCCATTGGCATCGGTCAATCTCTTCTTAAGATTTTGGATGATGGTTTTGTTGGTCAATTCGTCTTATCCTTTCTCGCTTGGTGATAAGGCGTTGATAGGATCCTTTTGATCTTGTGATCTTCAAAAAATTTAGTCACCTTGCTACCGATAAACTGCTTTCTATTATCATAAACAATCTCGGAGGGCTTCCCGAATCGACATATGATGTGGTCCCAAATAAAGTCTATGACCTCCTTTTCTCCAGGGCCGACGATGTCCATCCCCCATTTCATGAACGGCCATAAGGATAAGACCGAATGGAGCAGTTCCCTAGGTTGATGAATCATTGGTGCATACCTTTGGCATTTGTTGCATTTTCGAACGAACTCCTTTGCATCTTTATCCATATCGATCCAATAGTACCCGACTCTGATTACTTTGTGAACCACCGGAATGATTTCCACAAGTGCCCTCGTGAACTTCTCTTAGGACATACTCGGTATCTCCCCGGTCCCAGACATATTGCTAACGGACCATTGAACATCTTTCTAAATAGTGTTTCATCTTCGGACAATGTGAACCGTGCTGCCTTTGTGCGTAGAGGTCTCGACTCCTTTAGATCTGATGGAAGTTTCCGTTCTTCAAATACACTATGTACTTGTTTCTCCAATCCCAGGTTAAACTTGTTGAGTTTATCTCGGCGTGACCTTCTTCGATCACTGATATCATGAGTTGTCGATAGTCCCCAAGTTGAGTTCGTCGTCTTCGACCGATGATCCTAAGTTTGCAAGGGCATCGGCCTCGCTGTTCTGATCTCGAGGTACATGTTGCAAGGTCCATTCCTTGAATCAATGTAGAGCCACCTGTAGTTTATCCAAGTATCTCTGCATTCGATCTTCTCGGACTTCAAAGGTCCTGTTAACTTGGGTTACCACGATGAGGGAATCACACTTGGCTCCCAAGATTTTAGCTAATTCAAGACCTGCAATCATGGCCTCATACTCGGCCTCATTGTTAGACAATTTTGTGTTCATGATAGATTGTCTACCTACATTACCTGTGGGTGGTTTTTCTATGATTCCTAGCCCGTACACCTTCATCTTCGAAGCACCATTCATAAAGAGGGTCCAAAATCTCGAGGATATACCCGATATTATTAACAGTTCTCTTTCAACCTGGGGTATGAGGGCCGGCGTGAAGTATGCCACGAAGTCTACCAAGATTTGAGACTTGATGGAGGTTCGGGTTCGATATTCAATATCGTACCCGCTGATTTCTACAGCCCATTTGGCCAATCGACCCGAAAGCTCGGGTTTGTGCAAAATATTTCAAAGTGGATAAGTCGTTACAACACATATTGGATGACATTGAAAATATGGTTTTAGTTTCCTAGAGGCGCTTACTAAATCAAGCGTTAATTTTCTAAGTGTGGATATCTGGTCTCGGCCTCACCTAAGGTCCGACTAACATAATAGACGGGGAATTTCGCACCTTGTTCTTCTCGGACCAAGACTTCACTTATCTCTATCTCTGAGGCTGCCAAATATAAGTAAAACTGCTCGTTCGCTTTTGGAGTGTAAAGCAGCGATGGGCTCGGTAAGTACCGCTTTATTTCCTCTAAGGCCTGTTGGCATTCTGAAGTCCACGTAAAATTCTTCTTCTTCTTTAGTAGTGAGAAGAATCAGTGGCTCCTGTCCGAGGATCTTGAAATGAATCTCCCTAGGGCGGCTATGCGCCCCGTTAGCTTCTGCACGACCTTTACATTATCTACTACTGTGATATCCTTGATAACTTTGATTTTATCGGGGTTGATCTCGATCCCCGATTAGATACCATGACGCTAAGACACTTGCTCGAGCCAACCCCGAACGTACACTTTTCTGGGTTGAGCTTCATATTGTACTTCTTCAATATATTGAAAGTTTCCTGCAAATGCTTCAAATGGTCCTCTGCTCGCAGGGACAACTAATATGTCATCAATATAAACTTCCATTGATTTTCCTATTTGTTCCTCGAACATTCGATTTACTAGGCGTTGATAAGTTGCACCAAAATGTTTTAGTCCGAACAAAATTACATTATAATAGTAGGTGGTGTACTTAGTGATAAACATGGTCTTTTTCTGATCATCCGAGTGCATCTGTATTTGGTTGTACCCAGAGTAGGCGTCGAGAAAATTAAGAATCTCGTGGCCGGCCGTGGCGTCGATCATACGATCAATATTAAGCAAAGAAAAAGAATCCTTAGGGCATGCTTTATTCAGGTCTTTATAATCTACACACATTCTAAGTTTATTTCCCTTTTTAGGGACTACCACTACGTTTGCTAACCATTTAGGATACTTTACTTCCCGAATGGATCCTATTTTAAGAAGTTTGGTTACCTCGTCCTTGATGAAGGCATGTTTAACCTCAGACTGGGACCTTCTTTTTTTCTTCACCGGATGAGACCTCGGGTCCAGGCTTAGCTTATGGGCAGTGATTTCCGATGGGATCCCTATCATATCGAGATTGGACCAAGCAAAGCAATCCATGTTAGCTAAAAGGAATTGAATGAGTTTTTTCCTGAGCTGAGGGTTAACCCTGTGCCCAGGTATTCCTTTCATTCGGGTAGATGCTCGATCAGAGTCGTTGGGAATTATGAAGGATCGAGGGATCCAATAGTCTTCATCCTCATCGATCCCTTGCTTCTCCGATTGGGTCGAGGCTGGTGTCTGTGGTTGCTATTTGGCCTCATGTTTCCCCCTCAAATCTGATCCCTTTGTTGTTGAGAGTGTCGATACCGGTATCACTTTTCCGACCGCAAACATCTCCTTGGCGGCGGGCTGCTTGCCATAAACTTTTTTGACTCCCTTTGGTGTCGGGAACTTCAGAACATGGTGAAGGGTCGAGGGTACTGCCCTCATATTATGGATCCATGGCCTTTCGAACAGGGCGTTGTACCTCATGCCACCCTCGATCACATGGAACTTTGTTTCTTGGATGGTCCCAATCACGTTTATTGGAAAAGTTATTTCGCCTTTGGTGGTTTTTCATGCCATGTTGAAACCATTAAGTACTCGGGCCGCGGGCACAACTTGATCCTGTAGGTCGAGCTGTTCTACGACCCACAAACGAATAATGTTGGCCGAGCTACCTGGATCAATCAAAAGGCGTTTAACTTGAGTTTTATTCATAATAACAGATATTACCAATGCGTCATTGTGGGGTTGTAAGATCTCCTCTGCATCCTCGTCGTTGAAAGATAAGTTCCCTTTGGTACATAATTCCGAGTCTTTTTTCCCCTGGTGATCGACACCTTGGTGTGCTTAAATACAGGCCCGTGAGGAATATTGACCCTCCAACATCATGTGGATCACGTGCTGCAGATCCTCTTGCTTATTCTGTCTGTTTGAATATCTGTTCTTGAAGTGGTTCTTTGCCCGATCACTTAAGAATTCTCGAAGATGCCCCTCGTTAAACAAACGGGCTACCTCCTCCCTCAGCTGTCTGCAATCTTCTGTTCTATGACCATGAGTGCCATGATAATTTCACATTTAATTAGGATTATTTTGGGTCGGATCAGTCTGCAGAGGTCGAGGCTACCTAGTGTCTTTGATGCGCCCGATGACTGATACGATAGCTGACACATCAACGTTGAAGTTGTATTCCGATAGCCGCGGTGCTTCTTGGGCTCGATATTCCTGTCAAAACCACTCTTACTCATGATCCCTAGAGCGTTCAGATCTTGATCATTTCTTCTATCACCTCGAACGGGGTTGCGTCCAATCCCATTGTTTCTCTGATCTCCACTGTATGGATGATATCGATCTCTATTCGACCGTGGTTCATAGTCAATATCCCTTTTAACTCTGACGACGGGCCTGATAGGATAAACGGACCTGAAAGGGGTTCCCAACTGGTCATCTTCGACCCTAATCTTTGACTGGTACCGATTATGACTATTAACCTAGGTGACAGCTGGATATTTGATCAAGTTCTGCTTTAATTATTGTGAGGCCACCGAGCTTCGTATGTTTATCCCTTGAGTGAAGGCCTGAACGGCCCAATCATCGAAAACCGGTGGTAAATCCATGACTTCCATTTGGAACTGAGACACGAACTCTCTGAGCATCTCGTTGTCTTTCTACTTCACTTTGAAGAGGTCTGACTTCCTAGTCTCGACCTTTATGACGCCGATGTGTTCTTTGAAGAAGGAATCTGCGAGCATGGAAAAAGATTCAATGGAGTTGGGTGGAAAATTATGGTACCATATCATCGCTCCCTTTGATAAGGTCTCCCCGAATTTCTTCAGCAATACGGGCTCGATCTCATCGTCCTCTAGATCGTTCCTCCTAATCGCGCATGTGTAAGAAGTGACATGCTCGTTGGGGTCGATAGTCCCATTACACTTAGGAATTTCTGGCATGCGGAATTTCTTTGTAATGGGTTTAGGAGCTGCACTCGGGGGAAGGGATTTTGCACGAACTTCTTTGAATCTAAACCCTTCAAAATCGGTGGTGCCCCCAGAATTCGATCAACTCTGGAATTATATATTTCTACTTTCTTGTCATTTGCTTCAATCTTCTTTTCCCCTGATTCAATTCGCTTTGTCAGCTCCTCGAGCATTTTCATGATAGCGGGATCGTTCCCTGATTCATTTTCGTTTGATTTTCCCGACACCGGTTCGACCGTATGAACAACTTTCTACGATTGCTCGGGCTCGACCCTGCTCGGTGGAAGGTTCTGATTTTTAAGTTGTACTATTGCAGCTTGTTGAGTCTGCAACATTTCAAATATTATTCGAAGGATGATTCCGCCTTCTTCATCGTCCTGTGCATTCTGACCGGCTGATCGAACGTCTCTGCAGACGCTATTCTCGAGGTCGACGACCAGATTTGCATTAATGGCAATAGGGGAACTGACGTCGATGGGGTATGCAACCGGAACTCTCTCTCGGTCAACTGGGGGTACTATGTTCCTTGGGGCGCTATGTTGTCATTTTCGCCATGGAAATTAAAGCCATTGTCAATGTGTGTGGGTACTGCTTGAGAGTTCGACATGCTGATCCCGCAACCAAAAATGCTTGCAAGAACAAGTGTAAAACAGTGTGTGTTATGAAAATTAACACCAGGCAATCACTATTATCTTTAGCCCCACAGTGGACGCCAAACTGTTTACCCATAAAATCGGATAACAATTGAATTTATAAGTGATTTTAAGGATATAAGATTTCACTTAGTACAAATTGAGAAATACGAAAAATTGATATTAGAAATTGACTGTAAATAGAAATAAAGCAAACCAATGTAATGCACATCTTTGGTCCTCGAGCTAGGTCGTCCTCAAACAAATGAGTATGCTATTGAAAAGTAAGAACTGAACAGCATACTATGAAAGCTTAAGAGAGAAAATGTAATATATTGCTTTGTTCTGCGTGAATGTAATGTGTTTACAAATGATTAAATCCCCTCTTTATACAGTGGAGGAGTTCTACTTTGGTACAAGTCTAAATATAAAAGGAAATCCCATGATTGGCTAATTAACTGATCTTGACTTGATACATGTCGAGATTTCCGCCAAGATATCCTTGCCCGATCACGGATATCTTGGCTTTCCGTTATTCGACTCAACAGGCTTTCTTCGATCTCGCTCGATCTCTATCCCGCTCGGTCTCGATCTCGGCTGGTCTCGATCTTGATCGGTCCCTAAATTACGAGCTTGGCACTATCTTTGTGTCATGGTCCGATATAATCATGTGATAGAACCTTGTCCTGCCACCCCGATCTCAATTAACCATACAAAAAAGGGCAAGCCCGATTTTGACCGTACGCGGACTTCAACTTTATTATCACTATTATAAGTTTTTTTCATCATTACACTTGTTTCTATAATGTTTATCGATAAAACCCACATGTAAAATGATTATCTTTTATTAGCAGCTCATATTTCCTTCCAAAAGAGTAATAATAATAATCTTTTGTCATAATATAGGGAATTTTTATAATTTATTAGCAAATAAAGCATTAACATGAGATTAAGACATGCAACTGAGTACAAACATTTTGATGTTTTTAGATACTTTCTTTTTACGAGCAACTTGCATTTCAAGTCCAAGATTTGGGCTTCTCTTAAAAGTATTTTGAGAAACCAAGATTGACTTTTGAACCAATCCACTTGCCAATTGCTGTAAGTTGTTTGTTAGTAGTACGGCCATGCTTTTATTGATTTTTGAACCAATCCACTTGCCAATTGCCGTAAGTTGTTTGTTAGTAGTACGGCCATGCTTTTTGAAAAACTGATGTTTAAACAATTTAAACTATAATGTGGTACGAGGATAAAGAATAAAGTATATTGCAAGTCCTCCTCTACTTTTCGTACTTGAGATGGTCGGTCATTTTATAATTTGACACAACTTAGCCTTACTTTCTTTTTCTTTTTTTGACTAGTCTAATGTGGCTAAAAGGTCAAAAAAGCGCAAAACAATGCTTCAAGCTTCAACTACTCTGTCATTCAATTCGTTTGACGTAGAAAATACGAAGCAAAAACAAGGTAAGAATTACTCATGATAACAAACTTGCAAAATGAATTTATTAATCATAAAGAGATTTGTTATTCCTGACTCTGCTTCACTTTTGTTATTATTTGAACAATTGAAAACTTGTCCCTTCGCTGTATGTATAAGGCTAAAATTGGAGAACCCAATTTTATGATTATTATGGCACTTTCTCGTCTTCAGGGGATCGAAGCAGTTCGAGTTTTGACATCGAAGAAGCATGTCGAGGATTTTCCACGCTCGACCTCGAGGCGGTGTAAATCGATGGCCATCATGGAAAAGCGGAAAATTCTCAAGAGACACGTGGTTAAGGCTGACCAAGTCTGCAAGAATAGTACAAGTCCGTACCGTGACATTAAATAGTTGTACCAGCTGCATTTCTTTGTAATAATTACACATATACTATGTTGGGATTCCTCCTCCTATATAAACGGGACCCTTGTCATTTTGTACGGGGGATGATATTCAATACTAGAACAAGAACATTCTCTGCTCTCTAACTCAAACATTCTCTATAATTGTTCCGTTGATTTATTGCCTTCTATTTATTGTGTTTATTGATTGTTCTTCACTTATTGCTCATTATTAATCATAAAGAGGCCATCTTCGAGGCCATCAATACTGTTATATCTTCATCGATCGCCCTCTATCAAGCATTCGAGCTCGACCTCGAGGCCCTATTTTCGACCAGCTCGAGACCCCGTCTCAAAACTGCTCGGTTTGCACAATTCCAATGTCCTTTGATCTTATCTCATTTTTCTTACCTCTCACTTAGAATCTATTGCCCAAGCAACTAGTATAAAAATAGATCACATATTTTTAGAACCACAAAACAAAATATAATTGTAATTACCATTTTCGCGGTAAACAGTTTGGCGCCCACCGTTGGGCTAAAAATAATAGTAATTGTTTTAGTGCTGGTTTTCTAAAAACAAAAGTTATTATTTACACTTTTTCTTTTCCAAGAATCTTCAATTTCAGCTTAGAAAATGTCTAACTCAGTGAATGCACATGAAAACAACGGTTCTGAGGATCATGGAGAGAACGCCGCAGCTGCTTCGGGCGCCGGTGTACCATCGCAAAACCCTGAAGGGGCACCAGTGCAAATCCCCGTTGATGAAGGCTCATGCAACGCTCAACATGTTGATGTAAGTGTGCGCGAAGGAGACCAACATGAAGCACAGAGAGCCCCTGTTCAAAAGGAAAGAGAAGTTAGCCTTCATGTCATTTTTGAGATGTTGCAAGCACAACAAGTGGCTATTGCTCAGCTACAAAGCCATCAAAGAACTCCAAGTACAGCACCACCAGAAACGGCTCCTCGAGTCGAAAAGGCACCAGAAAGGTCGAGCAATAACGGGTCAGCAACCGATCCCGCTATTATGAAGATACTCGAGGACCTCACAAAGAGGATTGAATCAGGCAAAAAGAAGATAGAATCTAAATACAAAAAGGTGGAGACCTATAACTCGAGGGTCGATCAGATCCCGGGCACCCCCCGATTCTGAATGGTGTAGGTTCAAAAAAGTTCGTGCAAAAGCCATTCCCATCAAGTTCGGCCCTGAAGCCCATCCCGAAGAAATTCAGAATGCCCGATTTCCCGAAGTACAATGGGACCTCGGACCCCAATGAGCACATTACTGCTTACACTTGTGCTGTGAAAGGGAACGACCTAAAAGATGACGAGAATGAATCCGTCTTATTGAAAAAATTTGGGGAAACGCTGTCCAAAGGGGCCATGATGTGGTATCATAACCTGCCTCCGAACTCGATTGATTCGTTTGCCATGATGGCAGACTCTTTTATGAAGGCGCATGCTGGTGCCATCAAGGTTGCTACAAGGAAATATGACGTCTTCAATATCAAACAAAGAGAGAATGAGATGTTAAGGGAGTTCGTATCCCGCTTCCAATTGGAACGGATGGAATTACCACCGGTCTCTCATGATTGGGAAGTGCAAGCCTTCGCTCAGGGCTTGAATGAACAAAGCTCGATATCTTCAAAGCAGTTGAAGCGAAACTTAATCAAGTATCCCGCCGTAGTTTGGGCGGATGTACACAACAGGTATTAGTCAAAGATCAGAGTCAAGGATGACCAATTGGAAGCCCCTTGGGCTCGGTGTATCCCAGCAGGCTCTTAGCAAAGGAATGGAAGTTTACAGAAAGAGAGCCGAGGCCAAGCAAAGAAAGGTATCACCCGTATATAGAAAATCAGAGAAATATCCCGAGGCACAACATACCTCGAAGTGATGAAAGGATGGATCGAGGCCATAATCCTCAGGGAATCGTGAAAAAAGCAGGTTCGACAGGAACACATGGACGATAGAGGCACCCTGGCTATCTGAGTGAAACTTCAACATTCATATTTCAGACATCGTATCGGCCATAGGTAAAATCAAAGACACCAGGTGGCCAAGACCCGTACTATCAGATCCTTCGTAAAGGAACCCTAACTTGATATGCGAATATCACGGTACCCATGGTCATAGGACCGAGGATTGCAGACAACTTCGAGAAGAGGTAGCCCGACTGATTAGCAAAGGGAACCTTCGAGAGTTCCTCAACGACCAAGCTAAAAACCAATTTCGGGAAAGAGAGGCGAATATTAAAAATGAAACAAAAGAACCACAACACGTCATCCACATGATTATTGGAGGAGTCGACGTCCCTCAGGGACCCATTTTCAAGCGAACAAAAGTATCCATCACCAGGGAAAAATGAAGTCGGAGCTACATACATGAAGATGCTCTTTCATTCAGCGAAGAGGACATCGAGACCTTGTCTCAACCTCATAATAACACACTGGTAATTTCTTTTCTTTTGAATAAATTTCAGGTTAAACGTGTGCTCGTGGATCCAGGTAGCTCGACCAATATAATTAGGTCGAGGGTGGTAGAGCAACTCGGATTGCTCGACCAGATCGTGCCCGCCTCTCGTGTCCTCAACGGATTCAACATGGCGAGCAAGAAAATGAAAGGGAAATCATCCTCCCAGTAAAAGTGGCCGGTACAATTCAAGATACCAAGTTTCATGTCATATAAGGTGACATGAGATACAATGCTTTCCTTGGAAGGCCATGGATTCACAGTATAAGGGCGGTGCCGTCAACCCTTCATCAAATGATAAAGCTTCCTACGAGGGATGGAGTAAAAAATAGTGTACGAAGAGCAGCACGAGCAAAAGAAATGTTCGCAGTGCACGATGTGGCACCGACACTTACACCTTCTACATCGAAGGAGACAAAGAACAAGCAAACTACTGAGTAGAAATCATAAACTACATCCTCGGATGAACGAATAAAAGACCGTGTCGCGTCTTCCGAACGAGTAACTGAAGCATATCGAGGCTTGAAAACCACCACAGTCAAGGTACAATCCTCTTCCTCTTTCCTTCACATTTTACACTAACCTATGTGCAGGTGTTCGATTGAAAGGAATCGAAGCACCCTCCAGGTCGAAGGCCTTAGGTTTTAAAGCATGTGTTGCGCTCTGTTTCCCTCACATCGAATTTTATCCCGAATGGGTTTTACCGACGAGGTTTGTAACGAGGAAACATCCATATGCTACCTAAGGAGAACTCACCAAGTATTCAAGGCTTCTCTTCGATCAACCTCAAATACTGAGTGGCATACCCCCGGGAGATCATCTCCTCGAAGAAATTAAAATATGCCAAAGAGGGTCTCGACAGGAGAACGATGTATAGGACCAAACGGTCGAATGAACCATTTCCACATAGAATAATCGAACCCTCGATGGTGAAAACATGTATACTTGTACCAAGTAATCGAAGGAGAATCTTTTATCATCAAAACACTTCGCGCGTCGAAGAAGTTCGTGACCAAACGGTCGAATGAACCGTGTCCCCGTAGAATAATCGAACCCTCGATAGTGAAAACATGTAGACTTGTACCAAGTAATCGAAAGAGAATATTTTATCATTAGAACACTTCGCGCGCCAAAGAAGTTTTCTATTTTCACAAGAAACGGCCCTAGGGCCAGAAATTTCCCGAACACTCGGGGACTGACACCGAAAACTTGAAACCGTAAGACCTCAGGGCTGGTAACTTCGAGCTCATAAGCTCTCAACGAGGCAATATCGCATCTATAAGACCTCGATGAGGCATGATCAAACTTGTAAGCCGTAAACGAGGCAACATCAAGTCTGTAAGACCTCAATGAGGCATGTTGAAATTCATAAGCCCTCGATGAGGCACCAATGTAAGCCCTCCATGAGGTAATATCAACAATTAAAGACCTCAATGAGGAAGCACCAAAAAGTTTGCTATTTTGACAAGGAACGACTCCAAAGCCAAAAATTTTCAATAGCCCGGGGGACTGTCATCGAGTCATCAAAAACTCGAAGCCATAAGACTTCAGGGACGACAACTTCGAGCTCATAAGACCTCCACGAGGCACCATTGTAAGCCCTTCATGAGGCAATATCAAAACTTTAAGACTTCAAGCAAGGCATGAATCGTAAGACCTCCACGAGGCAATATTAAATCTGTAAGACCTCAAGCAAGGCATGTACAAAATTGTAAGACCATAAAAAGGCATAATCCCGATATCAAAGTCAAGGCTATATATTCGAACTTGTAAGACACCCTAAAAAGGCATACCCTCGATATAGACACCAAGGCTATCTCACTTGGGGACTAAAAGGCTATGGCCAAAATCAATGACTACAGTCATAAAGCTCTGGCCAAACTAACGCAACTCGGAGACGTCCGATGGTCGCCATAAAATCACAGGCCTCCAATTACTTCAAAAAGAACTAGTTAAAGGTCGTACCAACCCAATGAGTAAGAGCCTAAGCGCCAACCATATTAAAGGTCGTACTGAACCAATACATAAGAGCCCAAGCGCCCGCCATATTAAATGTCGTACCAACCCAATGCGTAAGAGCCTCAGCGCCAGCATAAAGAGCCTCAGGGCCGATTTAAAAACCTAAGGGTAGATGAGCTCGAGTCGAAACCCGACTCGAAGACTGAGCCCTAAATGGTTAACTAAAAAAGGGCCTAAGGGCCAATGCATAAGAGCCTAAGCGCCAGCCATATCAAAGGTCGTACCGACACAATGTGTAAGAGCCTAAGCGCCAGACTAAAGAGCCTCAGGGCTGATTTAAAAACCTAAGGGTCAATGAGCAGCTGTTGAAACCTGACTCGAGGACTGATCCCTAAACGGTTAACTAAAGTGCCTATGGGCCAATGTGTAAGAGCCCACGGGCCAGCCTAAAAAGCCTCAGGGCCAATTTATAACCCAAGGGTTTCATTTCGAAGTCCAATTCATCGGCCTAATTATTGACAATCATCAAAATTCAAAACAAAAAGAAATACAGACACATGCAAATCAGAATTATATATATATATATATATATATATATATATATATATATATATATATATATACATTTACAGTGCTCCCACAAGTGTTTTTACAAAGGACAAGAAAGAAAAACCTAGTCTACTCTAGGGACCAGCTCCCTCGACGGCCTCCGAAACAGCTCCCTCGGCGGCCTTCAAATATCAGTATCGACACCAGAAGAAAGGAAAAACTTGGCGCCGATCTCATCCACCTTGGCCTGCTTTATCTCTTCCGAGAGATCAAAGCCCCTAGCATGAATCTCTTCGAGGGTCTCCCTCCGATATCTGCATCGAGCATACTCATTGCCCCTCATCTCTCTATCAAAGGCTCCCCTCAGCTCAGCCCGAGCATCAACAACATCTTTTCAATAAATGGCCACTTTCTTATCAGCCTTTTCTCAAACTTCTTCAGCTTCAGCCAGGGCGTCCACGACCTCGGCCTTCATCTTCAAGAGATCAGTCTCGAGCTTGGAAATCTTGCTCGTCTGAATCGAGCTACTTTCTCGAGCATTGCAAAGTTATACCTCAAGGGCAGAAGCCTTGGCCAAAGAATTCCTTTGGTCCGCAACATGAACACCTATCTGCGCCTTCAAGGCATTGCATTCAGAATTGACCTGTCTAACTTCGCCCCAAAGGCGTTCCAACGCTTCCATTTTTCTCTGAAACTGAAGCACCGAAACATTAGTTCTCGAAGACGGGAAAGGAAACATGTACTCCCTCAAGATAAGGATTAACTATTGCTCGAGATTGCCTTCGTAGTATCGACTCTGATTCATCTCCGATCGAAGATATATCAACTCTCTAGTCTTCTTATTGCAAAGAATCCTGAGAGATTTCTCCTTGCCCACAGCTTCCCGCAACTTGGTCTCACAACAGAGTAGCTCGAACTTGAGCTTGTCAAAGGCCTATGAAAAAGAAGCTTCAGTTCAAAAGATGAAAATACAAAGCTGAAAAGCCAACAAAGTCAACCAATACTCACCACAAAATAGAGCCGCTGAGCCTCCTCAAAAGTTGAGCGTGCGTCTACTGGCCTGGTCCCATCGGCCCTAGTTGAACCGCTCTCGATGGGGATATGATCGCTCGAGACCCCAATTGATTTAGGCGGCCCCTAGCCCCGAGCGTCCCTCGAAGTACCTTCGAGGGGGGTATCAGACGGTGGTGAAAGACTCTTTCTCCTTCCCTCTCGTGAAACCTCTCCCTAGAGGCTAGAGGTCTCAGGCCCAGCAGGATCGGCAACCTCAAGAGGGCCTCTGGTTCGAGCAAATGAAGAACCATCCTCCTGAGGAGAGTTGATGTCCACAGAATAATTAACGTATATGAGGTCCTATTCAGTGGCAGCGTCTCCTTTGTGTCTCCTGGCAGGCCTCGCCTCATTGAGAATGGCCTCATCCATCGAGGACCTTTTTCGCTTATTATCCTCCCTCGGTTCCGAAGCCGACGGTCCTTCCCCTACTCGAAGGGGCACGATCTCAGCTCGGAGAATCCACCAACGCCTGTGGTGACGGAGTTAATACACATAAAGAAAATCATTCTTCGAAAGGAAATCACATGGCATATACTGTGGTGCCTTGCATCCCATCTGCCCTTCGACAGATCCTGCCACTTGCATTCATCATAGGACAAAGAAGCTGCCAGCCTCCGAGTCCAGTCCGCAAGATCGGGGATCTCTTCCGACATCCACGGGACCACTGGGGAAGTGAAAAAGAAACATTCTTATAAATCATTGAGATAAAAGGGCACTAAGGTGCGACATAGTACTTACGTTTGAAATTCCATTTTTTGGGGAACAACAGGAACTCTGCAGGAATGATGTCGACGATCCTCACTCGGACAAATCGACTCATCCATCCTCGATTCCGGTCCTCATCATCACTGGAAATAAAAGTCTTGGTGGATCGGCATCGTAACACAATCAGGTCTCGACAATGCTGAGGCCGATTAATCTGATAAGGTGGCTAAGGGTAAACTCGAGCTCAGCCTTTTCAGTGAAGTACCTTATCATCAACACTATCCGCCAGAATGACAGATGAATCTGAGCCAGAGTGACTCGATACCTTTTTCCGAATTCGAGCACAAGGCGGTCGAGGGGGCCCAATGTAAATTCGGTACGTGTAGATGTTCAGGAACCCCTCTACGTAGGCCATAATATTCTCTTATAGGGAAGGTATCTGTAGCATCACATTTTCTCCCCATCCGCAATCTCTCCTCATGGCCTTGAGGTGATTCTCCTCTATCGATCGAATAAACCTCGACGCATGATCTCGATGGCCCGGAGCATCGAAGGATTTCTCTAGTGCAAAGTCTTTCTTCAAATCAAAGCAACTCGAGGTTAACTCGCCATACGACGACGATGTACCACCGGCCGGGCAAGAAGCAGAGGTAGGGTTTCCCTCTTCTTGGTGAACGGATTTGGGCATGACATCCATAACTATTTGAATAAAGATAAAGAGGAAGAAAGCTCAAGCAGTTTCGCAAGCTGAGAAAGGGAAGAGAACTTTAAAGAGTAAACTAGTTTTGCAAGCTGCAAGACCTAAACTGAAGAATAAGTGAGCGTATATATAGAACAAACGGCGACTATTCATCTACTTTGAGGACCAATTAATTCTGACAAAGTTATTATAACTTTTGGGGAAGTGTACCGGCGGGGCCACCTCGGTCACTTCAGGGTCATGTCATATGAATGACGCTGTCATACAACTTTCGAGGGATCAAAACCCCCATACCGACCTAGCCTCGAGAAGGTGTCCGATCTCGAGGATCTCTATTACTGCAAGTACGGGATCCTAAGAGCTAAATTCAAAGCTTGAAGGTCGAATTTTGCATAGGCATTGCAGGGAAAAGTTTGAAAGATATGAAACGAAGAGATCTTTTTCATTCCAAAAAATATATTTACAAGGGAATTTTACAAAGCTCCCCCGAGGATCCCATGTACAAAAAAGAAAAAAGCAAAACAGTAAGTAAATTTACTCTTCGCCTTCACTACTGCCCGAGTCGCTTCCAGAGCCCTCATTCAAAGTAGTTGAAATTGTTGATTCTTCCTCAAAGGCCCTGTCTTCTTCAATCTCGGCAGATAGATCGGCACCTTTATCACTCGCTTCCTTGAAGGCTTTCCTCCTGGCTTGCAATCAAGCATGAGCAACTGCCCAAGCCAGTTTTAGCTCGGCCTTCTCGGATATCTCCTTGGCCCGATCATTTGCGGCGGCATCATTCCTTTTGTATGAAGAAATAAATTCATCGGCCTCAAAATTGGCCGCAGATAATGCAACAGCCTCCTCTTGAGCACATCGAAGAAGGCCCTGAATCGAGGATAGCTTTTCCCGAACTATGTCCCTCTCCGAATCCGCGACATCATTCAACCGCGCCAGCTCGAGGATTTTGGCGTCCTAGGCCACAACATCCTCTAGGAGCTGCCCCACTAGGGCGTCCTTTTTCCTAATATGAAAGATGCAGATGATAAGCTAATTAGCACCAAGTATGACAATAAAAGATAAGATTATCGTACCAGAGTACCTACTCGATGAAGTCGGACCTCTTTTGGAGCGCTCTCTCCGAGCCTGAGTGTAGGTTGATCAACTCTTCCTCTTTTCGAGCGCATAGAGACTTCAGCTCATGTGAATCCGATATAAGCTTCTCGAGCTCCTCTTCACGATGAGTCAACTCATATTGCATCTTAGAGAAGGCTTGGTCATACAACTTCTTGACCTACAACACAAAGGAAGAAAGTAAGAAAAGATAAAGTAAAAATTTGAAGCATAAAATATTATATCAAGAAGATCACCTGCTTTTGAAGCCTCTCGGCCTCCTCGAGAGCGACAGAGGCATCGATATTGGTCTCCTCCTCAACGCCTTCAAAGTAATCTCTGAATGTATCATCCTCTCCCTGAGAGTCCCCCAAACCGGGGCATCCCTATCCTGGGCATCTCGTATCTCCCCTGGAGAAAATGACGGGCCCGATTGAAATCCGCCTGCAGCATCAACTTCCATCAAGGCTTCCTCTCGCCCCCAAAAAATTTCAGAAATGCACCCTTCGAACTCACCGACGCGGACTATACCATGTCCGATGAGCGGCTTGGGGACTTCACCTGAGCCCTCCTGGAGGGTCTCCTCAGCACGAGGCGGGTTCACATCGGCCACCTCCGACTCAGCAGACATCTACCCAGAAACTCTCGAAGCATCAATGCTTCAATTTACCCTTTGTACCAAAGGGCATGTATCATCATTATCTTCCTCGGCAGGCAGGCTCTCAGCGGCCATCGAGGTTAGGACCGTAGCATCGGTCTTGGGCTTTTGAGCCTTTGCTTTCTAGGATTTTAGAGACGCCGCCGGTGTCTCCTTCTTTCTTTTCTTATCTGTGGAGGTTTTCGAAGCCTCTTCCTTACTAGGAGGAGGCGTTCTCATCGACACGCCTTCCCCAAGGCCTGCATAGGCATGGTGTATCAAACTCACCACCATAGAGAATACTTACAAAGAATAAGGAAATGACAACAATGAAAGCATACCGTGGCTCTTGGCCTGCCATCGCGTTTTAGCCAAATCGCGCCAGACGCGCTTGTCATATGGAAAAGCGGAGTCTAAAAGTTTGATCCATCTCGGAAGGTCCTGGACCGCGCCAGGGAACCAAATGGTGGCTACACAATTAGAAGAAAATCAATCAAGAGAGAAGGAGGTCAGATCGGAAGAAGAAAAAGAGGTGGTAAAACATACTCGATATGGGGATACTTACGCTTCATGTTCCATTCCTCCGGGAATGACATTCTATCAGCGGGGATGATGTCCAAGGTTCTGACTCTAATAAATTGTCTCATCCATCCCCGGTCCTTGTTCTCGTCTATGGAGGCAAAGAAATCCATGATAGATCGACGGTGTAGCTTGATTAAACCCCCTCGGAAGAGACGAGGGCTATACAATCTGATCAAATGATCGAGGGTGAAAGTCATTCCCTCGACCATGTTGGAGATATATCGAATCATATATACAATCCTCCAGAAAGAGGGATAAATCTGACCGGGTGTCACTCGGTATTGACGACAAAAGTTGAGAATCACCGGGTCTATCGGTGGAGAAGAAGAATCGACGGGGCCTAGAGTGAAAGGGTATGTATATACGCTGAGAAAGCCAGCTTTATGTGTGACTATGCTTTCCTTTGCTGTGGGGATTTCTACTTGCGCCACCTCCCCCAACGACAGTCTATCTTTACCCTCTTTGTATCGGTCACTACACTTATGTACCGAGACATGAGCTCGCATCGGCCCGGTGTAGAAGGGGATTTCTCGATGGTAAAATCGGAGACAGTGTCGAAGGGACCACGAATGCACTGCTCGATGCTAGGAGGAGTTTTTGATTTTCCCTTAGACGGGAGTGATGAAGAAGCAGCTGCCTTTTTTTGAGGTACCGTTTTGGAGGTTTTTGCCATAATTCTAACTGAGTTTCAAAGAAAGACGATGAAGAAGCAAGCGCAGAAAGAGGGTGAAAGTAGAAAACAGTTAGCAAAATTTTGAAGACTGGAAGATGTTGTAAAATTGTGAAAGGCAAACGATTGAAGTTTTTATAGAAGCCATTTGGGCATGTTTGAAGCGGAAAGGTCGAACCAATAACGGTTCGTGGGCTTCTCGAGAATCGTACTGATAGAGACCTCTGCACAACCTTTATGTCACGTTGCCTCATTAATTAGCCTCGATTGAACATGCCTTGTTGAGGTCCTACAGACTTGACGTTGCCTCGTTGAGGGATTACAAGTTTGATCATGCCTCGTCATAGTCTTACAAATGAGATATTGCCTCATTGAGGGCTTATGATCTCGAAGTTGCCGGCCCTGAGGTCTTACGACTTCGAGTTTTCGGTTTCAGTCCCCGAGTGTTCGGGAAATTTCTAACCATGGGTTGTTTCTTGTAAAAATAGCAAACTTCTTCGATGCGCGAAGTGTTTTGATGATAAAAGATTCTCCTTCGATTACTTGGTACAAGTCTACATGTTTTCACCATCGAGGGTTCGATTATTCTACGTGGACACGGTTCATTCCACCATTTGGTCCCAAACTTCTTCGACGCGAGAAGTGTTTTGATGATAAAAGATTCTCCTTCGATTACTTGGTACAAGCCCCCTCGGGCTCGGTGTATCCCAGCAGGATCTTAGCAAAGGAATCGAGGCTTCCAGAAAGAGATTCGAGGCCAAGCAAAGAAAGCTATCAACCGTATATAGAAAATTGGAGAAATATCCCGAGGCACAACATACCTCAATGTGATCAAAGGATGGATCGAGGCAGAATCCTCGGGGACTCGTGAACAAAGCAGGGTTCTACAGGCACACAGGGCCGATAGAGGTACCCCGGATATATGAGTACAACTTCAACATTGATGTTTCAGACATCGTATCGGCCATAGGTAAAATCAAAGACACCAGGTGGCCAAGACCCATACTATCAAATCCTTCGTAAAGGAACCCTAACTTGATATGCGAATATCATGGTACCCACGGTCATAGGACCGAGGATTGCATACAGCTTCGAGAAGAGGTAGCCCGACTGATTAGCAAAGGGCACCTTCGAGAGTTCCTCAACGACCAAGCTAAAAACCAATTTCGGGAAAGAGAGCCGAACAAGAAAAATGAAACAGAAGAACCACAACACGTTATCCACATGATTATTGGAGGATTCGACGTCCCTCAGGGACCCATTTTCAAGTGAACAAAAGTATCCATCACAGGGAAAAGCGAACTCGGAGCTACATAACTGAAGATGCTCTTTCATTCAGCGAAGAGGACATCGAGACCTTGTCTCAACCTCATAATGACGCACTGGTAATTTCTTTTCTTCTGAATAAATTTCACGTTAAACGTGTGCCCGTGGATCCAGGTAGCTCGGCCAATATAATTAGGTCGAGGGTGGAAGAGCAACTTGGATTGCTCGACCAGATCGTGCTCGCCTCTTGTGTCCTCAACGGATTCAACATGGCGAGTGAGAAAACAAAAAGGGAAATCATCCTCCCAGTCAACGTGGTCGGTACAATTCAAGATATCAAGTTTCATGTCATCGAGGGCGACATGAGATACAATGCTTTGCTTGGAAGGCCTGGGATTCACAGTATGAGGGCGGTGCTGTCAACCCTTCATCAAATGATGAGGCTTCCTACGAGGGATGGAGTAAAAACAGTGTACGGAGAGTAGCACGCAACAAAAGAAATGTTCGCAGTGCACGATGTGGCACCGTCAACGACACCTTCTACATCGAAGGAGCCAAAGAACAAACAAACAATCGAGTAGCAATCATAAACTACATCCTCGGATGAACGAATAAAGGACCGTGCCACGTCCTCAGAACGAGTAACGAAAGCATATCGAGGCTTGAACACCACCACAGTCAAGGCACAATCCTCTCCCTCTTTCCTTCATATTTTACACTAACCTATGTGCAGGTGTTCGATTAAAAGGAATCGAAGCACGCTCCAGCTCGAAGGCCTTAGATTTTAAAGCATGCGTTGTGCTCTTTTTCCCTCATGTCGGATTTTATCCCAAATGGGTTTTACCGATGAGGTTTTTAACGAGGAAACATCCATATGCTACCTAAGGAGAACTCACCAAGTATTCAAGGCTTCTCTTCGATCAACCTCAAATACTGAGGGGCATCCCCCTGGGAGATCACCTCCTCGATGAAATTAAAATATGCCAAAGAGGGTCTCGACAGGAGAACAATGTATAGGACCAAACGGTCGAATGAACCGTGTCCATGTAGAATAATCGAACCCCCCATGGTGAAAACATGTATACTTGTACCAAGTAATCGAAGAAGAATCTTTTATCATCAAAACACTTCGCACGTCGAAGAAGTTTGGGACCAAATGGTCGAATGAACCGTGTCCGCGTAGAATAATCGAATCATTGATGGTGAAAATATGTAGACTTGTACCAAGTAATCAAAGGAGAATATTTTATCATTAGAAAACTTCGCGCGTCGAAGAAGTTTGCTATTTTCACAAGAAACGGCCCTAGGGCCAGAAATTTCCCGAGGCTAGGAACCCCTCATATCGAGACCCGTGAAGAATGAATGATGAATCTGAGATCGGATACGGTAAAGCAACGTACTCTAGGCCAAGTATAGCTTCTGGACCTCAGGAGATGCGGTGAACGGTTATGCATGACGAATAAGGAGGCCGTAGTATTCACCCTCAGCTGGATATTACAGCATGAATCCCATTCAATATCAATTAGATCAACGATTACCGAAAAAAAGAAGATTTTTTAAATCTTGTTAGACTTGTACTAGGACAGAAATTCTCCTACTACTATATAAAAGGAAAGTTTTTCTTGAGTCCAACACACTGTAACACACAATTCAAAGCAATAAAATTTTACTTTATTCTTCTAGCTATTGTTTAAGGCATTACTCGTTTGTTATTTCCTTCACTCGCATGCGAGCTTGTACTGAGGGTCCAGTTGAGGATGTGTTCCACTGTTCAATCTAAGATCAGGCTTGGTCATTACATTACGATTGGTTTGATCATTTATTTTGTCTTTAATTCATTTACCTGTTATTCTTAATTATTCATATTAAATTAAACCACGTATCCTTTAAACTGCGTACAAATTTAATTTTCACTCATTTTTGGAGTAAACAGTTTGACGCCCACCGTGGGGCTAAGGATAATAGTGGTGATTTGATACGAAAATCCATAACACACCGCATTTTATGCTTGTTATTTAATATCATAAGGATGTCAAACCAGTATGCTCACTTGAACGTTGATTCATGCCATCACGTTAAAAATAGTAATGATGTGTCTCCTGCTGATCATAATGGTGTCCCAGCCGCCGACCCGTTCGATGCTAACTCGCAGCTGGCCATCAACATCAATTTTCCAACTGATCCCGAAAACAATGTTCGCGGGGGACCCCGACTAACAGCTCAAGAAAAGCCTAAAGGTGAAGGTGATGGGGTGAGCCTACAATTGATTTTTGAAACGGTACATGTTCAACAAGCGGAAATAGAACAACTGAAAAACGAATGCCATGCCCTTAACAGGGTCAAGCCCGAACAATCCAAGGAAAATACTCGGGAGATGAAGAAGTTACCCTGAGACAACGTGAAGCTGAGCCCGTAGAAAACTTAGAGCTAATGAAGATGCTCGAAGCATTAAAAAAATGGGTGGAGTTAGGCGAGAAAAAGATTGAAGCCAATGACAAGAAGGTGGAAATATACAACTCCAGGGTCGATTAGATCTTAGGAGCACCTCCGATATTGAAGGCACCAGACTCTAAGGAAATTTATCCAGAAGCCCTTCCCCCGAGCGTGGCACCGAAGCCAATCCTGAAGAGGCTTTGAATGCCCGCCATTCCCAAGTATAATGGGACCACAGATTCATATGAGCATGTAACCTCCTATACATGCACGATCAAAGTGGACCAATTGGAAGATGATGAAATCGAGTTGGTGTTGCTAAAAATGTTTGGGGAAACTTTGTCTAATGAGGCATTGATATAGTATCACTATTTGCCTCCAAATTCTATCGAATCATTTGCTATGCTTACCGATGCTTGCGTAAAGGCCCATGCCGGAGCCATCAAGGTCGAGACCAGAAAGTCAGATCTTTTCAAGGTCAAACAAAGGTATAACGATATGCTTAGGGAGTTCGTGTCAAGATTCCATATGGAACAGATGGATCTGCCACCAGTTGTGGATGATTCGATCATTCAGGCATTCACTGCGGGCTCAACCCTCGAAGTTCCATGGCCTCTCAACAGCTAAAACAAAATTTGGTGGAATACCCAGCGATAGCCTAGGCCGACATCCACAACATGTACTAATCGAAGATCTGGGTCGAAGAAGACCAACTCAGGGGCCCTTCTAGACCTGGTTACCCCATCAGAATTGATGATAGATCTAAGAGAGCCATTGATCAGGAGCCAAGGCCGGCCCGAGAATGATATAAACCATACAACGAGGATCGGAGTGGAAATAGATCTGAGGGTCACCCAACCAGGAACGAGAAGAGAAGTGATCAAGGGTCGAGCGGTCGTGGCATGACGAGCAAGAGCGAGTTTGATAGGTCGCTCGGCAGTAGGGGAGCACCAATATTATGAGAGTACAATGTCATTGTAGACGTTGCAAGCATCATGTCGGACATAGGGCGCATCAAAGAGACGAAGTGGCCCCGACCATTGTAGTCCGACCCTGCCCAAAGATATCCTAATTTGATGTGTAAGTATCACGGCACTCACGGTCATAGAACCAAAGATTGCCGACAGTTAAGAGAAGAGGCTGCTCGATTGTTCAACAATGGGCACCTTTGAGAATTTCTAAGCTAGTAAGCCGAAAACCACTTCAGAAACAAGGACGCCAACAAACAGGTCGAACAAGAGGAGCCTCAACATATTACCAGCATTTTGAAGGAGTCAATGTGCCCCAAAGGCAATGATAAAACTTACTAATATTACAAGGGAAAAATCCACCCAGGATTAAGTTCCAAAGGGAGCTATCTCGTTCAGCAACAAAGATGGTAGAGGGCATCATATAGCCTCACAAAGATGCACATGTAATATCTGTACTTATATATTTTTTTTTGGGTTAAACGTGTGTTGATTGATCCAGGTAGCCTGACCAACATCATCAGATCAAGGGTGGTAGAGAAACTGGGTTACAGGACCAAATCGTACCGGCAATCCGAGTATTGAATGGGTTTAACATGGCATGTGAGAACAAAGAAGGAGAGATAACTTTGTCGATAAACACTGCCGGGACAACCCAAGAATTGAAGTTCTATGTGATTGAAGGGGATATGAGGTACAACGTTTTGTTCAGAAGGCCATGGGTCCAAATCATGTGAGTGGTACCTTCGACATTACACGAGGCACTATAATTTCCCACTCCGGGGGAGTCAAAACAGTCTACAGAGAACAGCTATCGCAAGGGAAATGTTTGTTTTCAATAAAGTGATCCTGGTGCCAGCAGTCTCAACATCAAAGGAAACCGGACAAAAAAGAAGAAACTAAATAGTGATCAATGATATCGGCCTCAGCCGAACTGGAGAAACATGAAGAATAAAGAGCGGATGATGAGGACGATTACAGTGTCCCGAGATCATTTATAGCACCCGATGACACTGACGCGACCAAATCAACAGTCGAGGAGTTGGATCAAGTTAAATTAATCGAGCACCTTCCGGATCGAAAGGTATACCTGGGCACGAGATTAACCCCCAAGCTTAGGAAAAAAGCTTGTTGATTTTCTTAAAGCTAACACCAATTGTTTTGCCTGCTCCCATATAGACATGATAGGGATCCCATCATAGGTAACCACTCACAAGTTGAGTTTGGATCCAAAGTTCCATCAAGTCAAGCAGAAGAGAAGGACACAGTCCAAGATTAAACAACCGTTCATCAAGGATGATTTATCCAAACTTCTAAAAGTAGGTTCCATCCGGGAAGTTAAATACCTGGATTGGTTAGCTAACATAGAGGTAGACCTAAAAGATGAAATAAATTGAGAATGTGTGTATATCATAAGGATCTAAACAAGGCATGTCCAAAGGATTCTTTCCCTTGTCCTAACATCGATCGAATGATCGCCGCGACGGCCGGACATAATATACTGAGTTTTCTCAACGCCTACTCCGGGTACAACCAAATTTGGATGGACAGGACGATCAAGAAAATACTTCTTTCATAACAAAGTTCAGAACCTAATGCAATAATGTAATGCCCTTCGGATTAAAGAACGCCGGTGCCAGGTACCAACGCCTAATAAACCGGATGTTCGAAGAACAAATAGAAAATCAATGGAAGTTTATATTGACGATATGTTGGTCATGTCAGTACGAGTAGAGGACCATTTGAAACATTTGTAGGAAACCTTCGATATATTAGGGAAGTACAACATGAAACTAAATCCGGAGAAGTGTGTTGATTGATCCGTAGTCGAAAACGTCAAGTCAGTTCAAAGACTGACCGAACATGTAGCCGCGTTCGGCCGGTTCATCTCGAGATCATCATATAAGAGCATTCAGTTCTTCTCACTACAGAAAAGTCTTAGATTTTGGCGGACTTAGTGGCCGACATATGCCGACCTTGATAATCGAGGTCAAAAAGGAATTACAGCACACTTTGGGGAGCTAATTCAGGGATCTGGACCCTATTCATGGACGGTGCTTCCAACGCTAAAGGGTCCAAGCTCGGTATTTATGTAAAATTGACTAACAATAAAGCCGAGTATGAAGCTATGATTACAGGTCTAGAACTAGCTAAGATCCCTGAGGCTGAAGTGACCGAAGCCAAATGTGACTCCCTCCAAATCAAGTCACTGAAACGTTCGAAGTAAAAGAGGAACAGATGCAAAGGTACTTGAACAAATTGCAGGTAACCCTGCACCAATTCAAGGAATGGAATCTGCAGCATGTACAGTGAGGCCATTGCACTGGCCAACTTGGGGTTGTCTGACGACTACGATGAATTCAACTCAGAGGACAGTGGTGCAGCTGATGAACTCGGTGGTAGAATAAGGTCACGCCGAAGTACAGGGGCAGATCTATGTACATGGTTCGGGTTGGTACGCCACCTGCAAGCTTCGGCGAAAACTCTCTCTCTATATATGTATTTATATAAGAGATAATATATATATTTAAAGTGCCACCCACAGAACAAAAGTGGCCAAGGTGCCGTGGCAAAGGTCCATCTTTCCTTCTGCTGGTTGTGAGTTCGAATCCAGCTGTAAATAATAAATTTTTTGGCTTCATTCAGTTACAACTAGTACACTGACACACCACACTTTCTATTTTAAATGTTTGACTTTTAACTAATGAGATAAAATAATAATAAAAAGCTTTACCCTAGGAAGCTAAAAGCCTTTTCGTACTTTCTCCTTTCCCAAAATTAATCTCCAACAAAAAAAACCCCAATTCCCAAGTCCCCAACCCCATCTCCAACAAAAGGAATTCCAATTCATAAAAGCCCCAACCCTCGTCCAGTCCGTTGGCTTCCGGTTCTCACGCTCACCTCTTTAGTTCTTCTCTTTTGCTGCTTCAAAGCACGTTTGTTCACTGGTCACTACTCTACAACCACCATTGTAAATCTTCCTCACTTCCTCTTGTTTATTTCTTAACCCTATGTGGGCTGTGGCTATTTTTTTCTCCATTAAATATTGTTATTGCTCTATTTGTTTTTGTATTTAGTTGGATTTTAATGTTCTAGCAAAACTTTATTGTCACTTTTGATTTATTTGTTATGTATTTCTTTGGTTTTATTGAAAGTCATATGCCACTTAAATGGTTTCATCGTAGAAATTAATTTCGTGGCTAAAAGAGAAAGAACATCCCCAATATTTTTGACCAAAAGAAATCAAAATTAATAACTCTATTTTAACAATAAAAAATATTTGGGATTGTTGAATAATTTTCATTGGCTAAGCTTATAGATGGTATGAAGTAGTAGCAATTATTCTATATTCCATAGTGAGCTACATAGAAATCTTTCTCACTAGAATGAGCTTTTATTTTATAGGAATTGAAATCAGATGGATAAATTTGTCACGAGATTGGACTATTCTCAACCAAGTCCTAGTTGTCAATCCTTGAACCAAGCGAATGCCAATGTTTTCCACATGATAAATAAACTTGATTTAGGGTCACTTAAAGGCGATCCAGGAGAAAGAATACCTATCGCAGACTATTACCCTCGAATATGAGATGAAGTAAGGAAACATTACATTCAACAAGGTCCTTGCCAACCTTTCAAGAATCAATTTTCCAAAACTCATATATGAGGAAGAATGCGTCAATTTGTTCCAAGTTGGTTCAAGGGCCAATTTTTTTAAATGGTCGGAGTATAGTGTGAAGAAAGATGTTTCATATTGCTTATGTTGTTATTTGTTCAAAAATGAATTTATTCATGGAAGTGCAAGCGAATTTTATACAAAGAATGGTTTTAGGGCTTGGAGTGAGGGTCTTGAAAGATTTCATTTACATATTGGTGATGTTAATAGTGTCCATGATAAATGTTTCAAGAAGATGCTAGACTTATCAAATCATCATCAATCAATTCAATTTGTTCATGATAAGCACTTCGATAAGTTGAAAAGTGAGTATCGTATGCGTTTAGAAGCATCAATTGATGTGGCAAGACTTCTATTGTTGTATGGATTACCTTTTAGGGGTCATGATTAAAGTGAAACTTCAATTAATCAATGCCTCTTTCTAGGATTCTTACATTGGCATGGGGACACGCATCCGGATGTGGGAAAAGTCATATTAGAAAATGATCCCAAAATGATACTTTGACTTGCCCTGTGATCCAAAGGGATATTATCAGTGTTTGTGCAAATGAAACAATAAAGGCTATAATTGGAGACTTGAATTGAGATTACTTTGGTATATTAGTTGATGAGTCCAAATATATCTCTCACAAAGAACCGATAGCTCTTGTTTTGCGTTATGTTGATAAGAATGGTGAACTGGTAGAGCGATTTGTTGGTCTTGTCCATGTTAGTGATACATCAGCATGCTCATTGAAGGAAGCAATCTACTCTTTACTTTCGGAGCACTCACTAAGTCCATCACAAATACGTGGACAAGGTTATGATGGAGCTAGTAACATGAGGGAGAGATAAGTGGTCTCAAGACTTCGATTATGAAAGATAGTTCATCAGAATATTACATTCATTGCTTTGCGCATCAATTGCAATTAACACTTGTAGCTTTTGCTAAAAAATATTTCGATGTTGAATACTTCTTTTGACATGTTACTAACGTGTTGAATGTCATTGGAGGATCTTTTAAGAGGAGAGATTTGCTTCGACATCTTTGAGCTAAAAAGTTGGATCAATTACTTGAGTCCGGTGAAGTTCATACTGGGCGAGGACTAAATCAAGAATGCGGGCTTCAAAGACCAGGTGACACTCATTGGGGATCATATTTCAAAACATTAGATAACTTTATTGTTATTTTTTCATCTATTGGCCATGTGCTTGAAGTGATTACATATGAAGGTTCTACCTCAAATGAAAGAAATCAAGAAAAATATCTTTTTAGTAAGATAACAACATTCAAATTTATTTTATGCTTCACTTCATGTTGAAAGTTTTGGCAATGTCAAATGAGTTGAACAAGATCCTACAAAGGAGGGATCAAGATATTATTAATGCCATGGAGTTTCTTAACATCACGAAGAAAAGATTGCGAGATATGAGAGAGTGGATGGGAATCTTTATTAGATGATGTTTCCTCATTTTGTGTTATGCATGACATGTTGATTCCCAATATGGATGAATCTTATTTTCCTGGAAAGTCGAAGCACAAGTCTTCCGGTGTTTGTTATTCACACTACTTGTGTGTTGATATCTTTTATGTTATAATTGATGTGAAACTTCAAGAGCTTAATGACCGTTTTGATGTAGTGAGTAGCGATTTGCTTCTCGGGATGGCTAGCTTGAATGCAGCCAATTCTTTTGCCAATTTTGATAAAGGTAGAATAACGACTGTAGCAAAATGTTACCCAAATGAGTTTGATGAAGTACAGATTCGAGACTTGAGTTATCAACTTGATACTTTTACAGTTCATATGCGAGCTGGTAATCCTATGTTCTCCAACTTACAAGGAATTAGTGATTTGGCAAAAGCTTTGTTGAGGCAAATATTGTGGAGACTTATTCGCATATTTATTTACTTGTGAAGTTGACTCTAATTTTACCCTGTTGCTACCACAACTATGGAGAGAGCATTCTCATCCATGAAGCAGATAAAGAACGAAGAGTGTAATAGCATGGGTGAACAATATTTAAATGATTGTTTAGTTTGTTACATAGAGCGTGATGTATTCACAAAAGTAAGTAATGATGTCATTATGGATCATTTTCAAAATATGAAAACTCACCGAGGACAATTGTGAATAGATGATTTATATTTATAATATTAATATTACTGTTGGAAGTTTTATGATTGCATCAATTAGTTATAGTTATTATACTTTTTTGGTTGATCGTTTGTCTATATAAATAAAAAAGATGAAAACCCCGAACTGATGCCCGATTTGATCAAATCGATTAGCTTGGCACCCGGAACCTCCAAATCCTGGATCCACCTCTGCCTAAGTAAACTCGACAAGTTTGACTTGGGATTGGAGAAACAAAAACATAGACTACCTGAAAATAGGAAAATTACCATCGGATCTCAAGGAATCGAGAGCTCTGCACACCAAAGCTGCCAGGTTTAGCTTAGTCAAAAGAAAATTGTTCAGAAGGTCCTTCTTCGACCCACTAGATAAATGCTTAGGTTTGGGAGAGACCAAATATGCCATGAGAGAAGTCCATGAGGGCACTTATGGGAACCATTCGAGGCAAAATACTTAGTTCGGATGCTAATCAGAGCCGGATACTACTAGAATGAAATGGAGAAGGATGCGAAAGACCTCGTATGAAAATGCAACGAGTGACAAAGATACGTCCCAATGATTTATCAACCGGGAGAGATGCTTCACCCAGTGTTGTGCCCTGTTTTATCATGAAAGTGAGCTTCGACGTGTGATAACTCTTTTAAAATGAGGTTTTAAAAGAGAAGAGTCGCCACCTAACAATATTTAAGGTGTGTTAGGGAACCTATTTATAAATAACGCTATTTGACTAGTCAATGCCACCAAAGATATTGTAAGGACTTAAATTACCTCAAAGAGAAGGTGTTAGGCACACTTCGAGGTCCACAACTATGGGTCCCAGCCGAACTTTTGACTATGTAGATTATACAATTAAGCTAGGCGATTAAATAAATAGAAGGGAAGTTCAGAGGTTGTAGAGTCTTATTAAAACATATGAGAATCGGTACTAGTCTTAATGTCTACAAGGATACAACTACATTGGTCTATATTCAACGATTAAATATAGATAACAAGTACATAAACGAAGGGGGGGGGGGGGCCCTAAGTTTTTTAGCCTAAAGGATCACCTTGTGCAACATAGATAATAATACTTCGCAGCTCCCTTTAGGTATGGATTGTTCATATTATTCAGCGGGCACATACTATCATCTCCTACTACCCGATTACTATGTTGAAGTTGTTTACTTAAAGGCGTTCTAATTCAATTCTAAGCCATACCCTATGTGCACACTACCCGTCCCATGCATGTGGTCTGGGACCTTCGGACCTACTATTTGGTAGTTTTAGACTCAACTCAGGTACTCAAAATGATAAAACTAGGTGACAATAAAAAACAGACAGGACTGCATATAATTTCAATAAAAGGCTCAAGTAAACTCCACACATAAGTATGAAAGCACGCAAATAGATTTCTGGTTAGGCAGTAGATGGCATTAAGACATGTTGGAATTGTTAAGTCCTATAGGCATGATTTCTATGTGATTCTGGACTCCAGTATTATATAGGCAGTGATGTAATTCTGGACTAACATATAGGCAAACTAGAGCATTGCAAGTCCTACAGAAATGATATATAATCGCTTTGCATAATAAGGTAGTGAAGTCATCTGAAAGCACTGGATTAGTAGCGTCAATAAACATTCTATAGGCAGGATTTCTAATAATTGGCAATTGGAATTGATTTTTAAACACTTTATCCAGGCATGCTATCCAAATGAAGCAGTATAAAAGCACCATGAAGCAATTCATTAATAAGTTAAAACCCTATAGTCATGGTATCTAGATAAGTAAAGGTATTGCATTGTTGTATCCTATAGGCATGTTATCTAAGAACGTTAAATAGTAGACATGGAAAAAAGTGTAGCATATTTTGGCAAGTGAAGTGAAGTGTGTGCGTGATTCCTATAGGCATGCTATCTATTACTGTAAAACACATTACATTAAATAACATATAAGGCATGCTGAACGAAATATCAAATAGACCATATAAACCCTATAGACACGTTTTTTACCCTTTTATGCAAGAATTAGAATATACTTGTTTCCCCCAATTTCACTAGAACCCTAATTGTTTGTTTATAAATTATTATAGGCCCAAAATAAAAGAGCACAAGTTTCAAATATTTCAAACTAAAACGACTACAAGCCTAATAAATAGATCAGGACCAAAGAGATATTAACCCAATAAAAAATGGGCCTTCAG
This sequence comes from Nicotiana knightiana, assembly GCA_005239525.1. NCBI lineage: Eukaryota > Viridiplantae > Streptophyta > Magnoliopsida > Solanales > Solanaceae > Nicotiana > Nicotiana knightiana. The sequence goes on from ML431622.1 coordinate 87,149, forward strand.
CAGGCCGAGAACTTCATACGGACAACATGCCCAAACTCTAGGTACAGACAGTGTACAATTGCGAAGATAAAAGAGCAAAAGAGTGAGTAACTTAGAATCTCAGCGATGATAACAAAAGAAAGATAACAGTGGGAAACCCATATCCTAGAGCGTCAGAGTTCACACGAGCTTTAGTGAGCCCCGAGCAGTGCTCGCACTAGGTGTAACGACCCGATTGCCGTTTTGAGAATTTAAGTTACGTTCAACGGCATTTAATCTTGATCAGCTTTGTATGGTGATTTTGGACTTAGGCGTGCATCCAGATTTGGTTTTGGAGGTCCGTAGGGTGATTTGAAGAATTTCGGAAAAAGTTGAAGTTCCAAAAGTGGAGAGATTTGATCAATAGTTGAATTTGGTGATATCGGGGTCGGAATATGATTCCGAGAGTTGGAACAACTCCGCCATGTCATTTGAGACTTGTCTGCAAAATTTGACGTCATTCCGGGTCGGTTTGATAGGTTTCATCATGAGTTTTAGAAGTTGGAAGATTTGGAAGTTCATAAGCTCGATTCATGGTGTGATTCGTAGTTTCATCAATTTTTTGATGTGATTTGAGGCCCCGAGAGAGTACGTTTTAGGTTATAGGACTTGTTAGTAATCTTGGATAGGGTCCCGCGGGCTCGATCGTGTTTCAGTCGAGTTTCAGATGTCTTTCATGGTTTTGTATAGGTCTGTTTCTGGTGTCTCGCACCTGCGACACTTTGGAGCGCAGGTACAGCTTCACTTCTGCATGAGCCTGGCCTCTTTTGCGGTCATGAAAGCCTAAGAGCTCGCTCTCTTCTGCACAGGCCGACACGCAGGTGCGAAGTCTGTTTTTGCGGTCCATCGATCGCACCTGCGAAGAAGCTCACTTTTGCGTTTCCCCCTTGCGCTTCTGCAGTGCCGCTGGTGCGGCTGTATATCCGCAGATGCGGTTCTAGGCCTAGCTAGATGAGTTCATAGATGCAGACTCTTTGTCACCCATGCGTGTGCGCAGGTGCGCCTACTTGTCCACAGATGCAGAAATCCTGGCAGAATCATTTAAGTCGAGGGTTTGGCCATTTTCTTCATATTTTGAGTTTTAGACTTCGTTTTTGGGAGCTTCTTTGTGGGGTTTTCAAGCAAAACGATTGGGTAAGTGTTCTTCACCTAGAATTTCATATATTCCATGATTTTATCTTCATTTTTTCCATTTAGTTTGTTTTTTGAGTTGAGAAAAATGGTGGTTTTTGAAGAAAGTTTTCAAAATGAAAAATCATGATTTGAGGGACAAAATTGTATCGGAATTTGATAATTTTAGTATGGGTGACCTCGTATTGAAATAGGTGTTCGAGTTTTGTGAAATTTGTCGGGTTCCGAGGTGCGGGCCCGGGGGTCGACTTTTGGGATCGATTTTTAGATTTTTATAAAGATTGAGAGTTTTAATCCAGAATAGTTTCTTATGAACTTTATTTGTGCTTTAAAGTTACTTTGGTTAGATTTGAGCCGTCCAGAGGTCATTTCACCTGAGAAATTCATTTTAGAGTATCGGTTTGTCTTCTTTGAGGTAAGTATCTTGCCTAACCTTGTGTAGGGGAAGTACCCCTTAGGTTTTGAGTCTTCTATGTTGATTGTAGTCCGTGTACGCGAGGTGACAAGTATGTGTTCGGACTTATTTGCGGAAGGTGGCCTTTTAGGGTTCCTAGGTCCTTGTATTCATTGAATATGCAATTGTTCTTGTTATTACGTTCCTTAATTACTAGTTTTACCTAAACTGCTTAATTAGAATCAATTGATTCACGATCCACTCTTATTGTTACTTGATTCATATGTGCCTTAACTGAAATTGTTATTTTTCCACTGCCATGTTATCTTTTCCCTAGTTGCTTATCTTTATTTAAAGTTGTAGTTATCCCTTGTGTAAATGTTCTCTCTTAATTGAGTTTATGGTGATCTTCTTGCTGCCTACCTTTAGTTGAATAGGTTGTAACTCTCCCATAATTGTCCAAACTTAAAAGAAGCTTAGATATCCTATACCTTAGTGGACTCGCCCTTATTTGGAATTATTTAACTCGTATTAGTTTCTTGTTGTGGAACCGTACATCGTGAAACTGTGGTTACATATTATTTTCTTACTTGTTGAGTTGTTCTTGTTATGCCTAGTATTCCTTATTGTGGTTATTCCTTGTGAACTAGTTCTACTGTTTCTTGTGATCAATTTTTGAGTTGATTTACTTACCGTACTTTGTATTATTCTCATTGTTGTTGTTGTACTTGTGTAAATGCACGATGTTTCTGCCGTGCGGTTGTTTATATGGGGTCGCACGAGGTTTCTATTGTGCTGTTGTTACTATTGATATTTGCACATGCGGCGTGACAAGTCGGGATATAAATATATGTAGGTTTTGCATGTGGCGAGACAAGGTGGGAACATTATTATGCACGTGTGGCGAGACAAGGCGGGCATTTACTTTACTATTGCACACGTGGCGAGACAAAGTGGGTTGTGTCAGGGATTGAATTTTGATGACTTGTGATGGCCTGGAGACATTCTTGTTATTGATATATGTGTAGTGGTATTCTTACCTGTGCGAGCCTTATCTTGTGAAAGTTGAGAGAAAACATTCTACGTGTTGTACGTTCCTTTTTCTTATGCTTACTAGCTGGTTTGAACTATGTTAGGACACTTGTACAAGCGTACACGAAGTTAAGAACTCTTATCGGTTGAGGGGTTTCCTCGTTATTGTTCGATATAGATGTATACCCTTGTTTACTTGCCTTTTATGTGAGAATGGATCTATTTGGCGCGCGAGTTAGAGGTGCGGTTATGAGGTGTAATTAGGGTACATGATGCCAAGTGTTAGGATTCAGGTATTGAGACCTGTGAGTTGTGATTAGCCCGACGTTTGGTACCTCGTGGAGTTTATTGACTAAAACCTAATGTGAAAACAGTCGTTGTTGTTGAGTTATTATTTTTCCTTTCTGTATCTGTGATGTCGGATTTTGGAATTATTTTTCGTTCATCCTTCTGTGTCATTATTTTGGTATTCTGCTGATACTTATGTTCTTCCTTTCTTATTGCAATTACTGTATTGTTAGCCATACCGCGTTGTCTTCATGTAGTTATCATACTTTGTTGCTCCTCTACTCATATTTATTCAGGTTGTTTTGTCAAGTAGGTGTCTTGACTGTTCCCCGTCACTACTCCACTGTGGTTAGTCTTGATACTTGCTGGATACCGTTGTGGTGTACTCATACTACACTTCTACATATTTTTGTGAAGATCCAAGTATTACGAAGCTAGTTGATCAATAGCTAACAAGATTGTTGCTGTGGAGATTCAAGGTAAACCTGCTGCTACGTTCGTAGACTTCGGAGTCACCGTCCTATTTTGTATTCACTCTGTTTTTACTCATTTCCAAACAATCGTATTTAGAAGTTTTAGTGAACTCTGTAGAGCTTATGACTTGTACTACCGGTTTTATGAAGTTGTCTATTGTATAGAGAATTTCATTTCAGAAATTATTTGATGTCACTTTATTATTGTTATCATTCAGAAGATATTAGTCTTACCTAGCCCTTAAGATTATGTTCCATCACGATACCCAATGGAGGAAAAATTGGATCGTGGCACTAGGGAGGTTAATAGGTTAGATTCCGGTGGTCTTGGATTTCAGCCGCCCATAATCAAGAGACCAGAAATAATATAGAAGGTGAAAAGTGAGAGAAATAACAGTAGTTCTTAAGGTCCGTTTAGGGGAATTAGGAGAGAGGTTTATAGAGTGTTGAAATTGAACGAACAGACATGGAAAATAATAAAATAAGTGCAAATAAAGAAAGAAAATATCACATGAAAATCATAATCAGTAGAGGGGATGTAGAATATCAAACCCTAGTTGGGTTCAATCGATTGAAAATTTAATCAAAGGTGCAAATCGCTCCTTGTTGAGCGTATATAGATGGAACCATCATCCAAATTCCTAGAATCGAGTCTGCCTGGCCGTTTCGTAGAGAATACTTTCCAAAATCTCTTACTATTTATAACTCTCTGGCCAAACAGGCTATAACTCTCTTAATATTTTCAATTCATCAGATATCATCCAATAGTCAAATCCCACGGCAGGCTTTAATTAAGTGACATAAAATCTATGGCCAAAGGCAAATGTATAGTCCTATATGATTTTGTTTCTTTGTGTATTTAGGGAAGTATTTCTTATCCGAAGCATTTGTCATCTAATGTTGTGAGTCCTAGGTATTTACTGTGGGATATAGATAAATTGATTTCCTCATATTATCATCGATAATTTTTATTTTATTAATTAGCTTGCCGCAAATTTTATTTTAATCATGGTATTAGAATCAAATTCATCCAAATTCATGGTTTACCTGACGTTGGGCTCTCATTTTATATTATCCGTCCAATTCTGGGCGAGAGGAGTCTTGAGTTCTCGCATCCAATGAGATGTGTATATTTGATCTTTCTTATATGATTTTTGGCTGTTTCTTACCTCTCATGAGGCTAGATTTTAGAATTGAGTTAGACCTAGATCCATTTTTTTCATTTAATTTCTCGAGGCTAAAATTGAAAACTTTACTCCAATTTTTATAGGTGAAATACATAAACCGCCCCTTTAAGTTGTCCTCAATGATTAGACAAGCACCTCAACGAACCCTTTTATCATTTTGAAACTTATAATCCGTAAAAAATAAGCCTCATAAACACTCCAGTCCAACAGATCATATGCGTGAGTTACACTCGCCAATGGTTTGTCAAATTAACCAATAAAAAAATGACACTTGTAAATTGTACATAAAAATCTGATAAATGTAATTAACAAAAAATAAACACATTTAAAACAAAAATAGAAAAAAGAAAAAATTTCCTATTAACCTAACGTGAGACCACTCCTCCATTCATCTTCTTCCCCCGCCCCCCACACATCACGCCCACATATTATTCTTCATCCTCTTTCTTTCATCCCAATTTTTCTTTATTCTACAACTAACCAATTTCATCCTAACCTTTCTGAGCTTTTCCTTATTGACGAAGCTCGGCAGCTCCGACGACCTCTATCTCTCTGCTTTTTCGTCTTCAGTCTTCTTTCTCTCTTATTTCATTGATTCTGAACTTGGGTTTTCAATTATTATTCTTTGTAGAGTATTTTAAATTTTTGGGTAAATTTTTATTGAATTGATGTCTAGTTGATTTTCTTATTCAAGCAACCGGATTTCAAATGTTTCAAAATTGGATGGATGAAGTAATTCTACTGAGATTTCATTCATGAATTATGAGTTTAATAATTTATTGGTTAATGATTGGATTTAATCCGATGAAAAATGTTCTTTTGCTAATGTGGGTTTGACAGCCGCGGTGGTGGCGATAATGGCCAACTGATACTGTAATGGTTGGAAGAAGATGTTGGAATTTTGGGGCCCATTTCAAATTAATTCTACAAATTAAAAAAAATATAATTTGGTAGGCAATCGTGCGTTTCAGACTGTGTGTGACACGCAAGATAGGCTGACTAGGTCGGGTATTTACTTGATACATTTGATAGCTACTTGAAGTGTTAAACTAGTAAAAAGGTTAGTTGAGGTACTTGTCTGACCGTTGAGGACAATTTATGTATTTTGCCATATTTATAAGTAAATTATTACTCCAGATGCTAATTGGTGAATTAAACGATTAGCCAAGAGTGTACCGCTAACACACATATAGAGACAACTGCTACTCAAATTAACATAATTTTCTGCTAGAATTATATGAATTTCAAGATATTCTAATCTTGTTACCGCAATCCAACATCTATAGTTGAACTTTCTGATGAGACAAATTTCTCAACGTCAATTGTAAATTATTGATTTTTACAATAACAACTAACTTCTTTTCGGATATTTTATGAGAGAAAAAAAGAAACAACTTGCACCTATGATGGTACTGAGCGACCGAAGATTGATTGAAAAGGCATACACATCCGACCCTCTTCCCACCGTCTATCTACTTGTGTTTGTAGCTCGACTTGGTCCGATGACATAAGGATTAGCCTTAGGTTCACCTAGCCATAATGAGAGTTATTCCTAGGAAAAAGCTAGCTAGGCAGTTGTGAAGCAAATGGGTGGGTTGAGCTGAATTTGGGCGGGTCAAGATGGGTTATATCAATAAATGCTCATCCCGGTCCAAAGTGTACTTGGCCTAAGATGGGCTGGGTCAAGATGGGCTAAACAATGGGTCATAGCCCAACCCGCCCAACTTGACCCATATTTAAGATCCATGCTCGTCTTGCAAAAAAAAAAAAAAAAGGCTTTTACCTTAAAATGTTTAAGTTAAAAAATATTTTGTGG
>ML431622.1:99388-163821 GCA_005239525.1 Nicotiana knightiana
GTATTCCGATATTCTTCTCTCCTCTCTCTCACCCCCTCAAACCCTAGCTCGCCGTCACACTTTCCATCTGATTCATGGGATCTCCTCTTTATTCCCTGCTTTATTTGGCTTTGTTTCCCTACTGGCTACCCGATCTTGATGTTACTTGACCTATTTGCCTCAAAAGGCAAGATTATTTCAAGAGACTCGAATCAGATTTGGTTCAAAGTCTCTCATATTTATATTATTCCGTCTATGTTCATCCCAAAATCTGTGAGTACAAATCTTTTTCGTATTTTTCAGTTGGGGTTTCGAATTTCTGGTTCAAACCAGATTTGATTCAAATTCTGCTATTTTTAGTACTACTATTCGTCTATATTTGCTCTATAACTCCTGAATCTGGCTATTTTTGGTTGAATCTGTTTCTTAACCTAAACTTAGGGTTCAGATCTTTCCAGATCTGAGACGATTTTTATGTTTGTTTTGGTATTGCTCCTTTAAACTTTCAGTACTTCTATCACTATATTTTATAGTCTTTTTCTATTATTATTTCTGACCGATCTTGTTTACCTAGAATTAGGATTTTTTATTTTTAACAGATTTTTGCCAAAAAAATGTTTCAACCTTTAATGGTTTTCCTTTTTGACCGATTTTACTTACTTTAATTAGTTCCGCCTATATGCCTTTGTGTTTCTGCCTTATTTTCTTAGGGTTCCGATTATTTAATTATTCTTTTAATGTTTCTTCCTGTTTGTCTTTAACTTTGGCGTTAATTGCTAATTGATTTCACTTACCACAAATTAAGGTTTGAAATCATTCTTCCTCTTTTGTATAGTATTGGTGTTTACTTATTCGATTTACCTATTCTTACCTTATTTGGTCAATCATTTGATTGTTAACTTGTTCTACTTCCCTTAACCTAAACAGTACTGGCCTGATTTTTATGTTCTGTTAATTGAAGCCGACTTCTAGTTGATTCTGGGATTATTTCCTTACCTTATTTAATCTAGTACTTGACCACTGATTGATTCCATATCATGGTTTCCTTAAATTAAGTGGTACTAGCCTGATTTTATACTATTCTGTCTTGTTAATTGATTTATTCCGACTCTAATTGATTGTTAATTTATTCTCATACCTCATTTGTGTAGGACTAATTAATTACCTTATTTGTCTACTTCATTGAGTGCTATTTAAACCCCCTCCTCATTCTCTTTAGGAGGGCTCGAACTCTCGTATTCTTACAAAAAGTTTAAGCTCTCTTTGTTCTCTCTTGCTCTGATTTTCTGTGCTAAGTTGCTATTATTTGGACGGTTGAAAGCCAAGGCCAAATTACTCTGGAATGTAACTGCTATTGCACCTTACTTGCTTTCTTCTCAACTGGTATGCCCTAACTTTTACAATTCCATTCTACATCCCTTGTTCGATTAGTCTGTTTCATTCCTCAGCATAATTATGTCTTTTATATGAGTACATGATCCTATCTAGTAACAATGTTAACTTAAGTTATTTCAATCATGTGAACCCTTTCCTAAGTTAGTTTTAGGTTTAGTCTGTTTCTTGTTCTGAACTTTGCAAGATACTTTAAGCATGTAACCAGATATGTTTGTGGCTTAATTCATGTGTCCTGTCTGTTTAATTCAAGTGTTTCTGCCTCTGTGTTTAAGCCATAATTGTTTTAAATACTAGCATGAATATTTAGCCTAATCAGATGTCGATTTGTTTAAACTATGTGCTGAACATGAACTTTGTTTCTTGGTGCAGTTCTGCCTGCAACTCTATGTTCTGAACTTTCTTTCTTCTGAAAATTGAATTGTTTTAAAACCTTCCTCCCTTTCCCCTTTATGTACTAGTTTTGAAACCCCTACTCTTAGTCATTTAGGTTCTCATCACCCCTAGTGTGAGCACTGCCTAGGGTCCTTGATATTCCTTTGAACTATGACACATTGGGGCTGGTTTTCCAATCTTTTATGAGTCATCTTTCTGAATGTGGTTCTGGTGTGAGCGTTGCCCTGGGTCCCAGAGGCCCTTGGGAACTTTGACACACTGGAAGCCTGATTTTTAATGTTCCATGGATGGATCACTACTATGCTCCAACATTGTTGTGATTGAAGACCCCGTTTCCGGGTTTAGATTGGGCCTGTGGAGGCTCCCTATAGTGTAATTGTTACTATTGTGTAATTCATTATGGGCTGTAATAATCTCTATAATAACAGATTTGGGGTTAATTAGTAAAAGATGGGGTTTTTTCTTATATCTCTTGTCAAAAATACTAGGTAGAAATCCTGCCTATTGGATTTAATTGGGTTGATTGAATTACGTGAGTACTAGAATGTGTTTAGAGATCCTGCCTATAGGATTTTCCTTATTGTTTTGATTCTGTACTTTTGCATTTGCACACGAGAGATCCTGCTCATAGGATTCTCCGTTTAATTCTGCATTAGAAATCTTGTTCATAGGAGCTACACATATTTTCAACCAAACGTGCATTAGTGACCATGTCTATAGGATCTTTGTTTGTTTGAGTTGATTATCTGGAAATCTGTTTAATTCCTGTCCAGATACAATTAATAGATATCATGTCTATAGAAAATAAAAAAATTAGTTTCAACCTAGAGATCATGCCTATATGATTTAAAGCTAATATATATCATGCATATAGGGTGAAATCAGTTTCAAACTTAGAAATCATGCCTATAGGGGTTTAAATCAATTCAACAATTAGAAAGCATGCCTATAGGATTTTGAAAAGGAATAAAAACTTGTCTTTATGAGTTAAAATCAGTACTACACTTAGAAACCATGTTTATAGGTATGTAAGAAATCATGCCAATAGGATCCCGTTGGTCGATTCCTAATTTAATCGATATTGTCAATCACTTAGGAAATATATCTTTAGGGCTTAACAATGATTCTGGGTCTAAGTCGTGGCATATTACTTCCTAGAATGCGCAGATTTGTGCTGAATAAAATCAGTAGGCAAACAAATAGGTCTCAATGCTCGCTTTAATAAAACTGTCTTTACATTCTGTTTTTGTTCACCTAGATATCCTGCCAATAGGATTCCAAATTATCAAAGTTGCTGATTCAATTGCATGCTTTTGTTGTCTACGTGTGGAGGTCAATGTGAGCCCTTATTTGTTCTTTATCTGAAAGTCCTATTTTTCTTTTGTTTGTCTCCTAGATTTCTCATTTTAAGTAACATAGGTTGGTCTAGAACCATCCTAAATAGAGGTCATAATACCTCCAGGTCCATAGGTAAGGGACGAGTAGTGCATGCATAAGGAACGAGCTAGAAACTACTACAACACTTAGGTAACAACTTAAAGATAGTAATTGCGTAGTAAGGAAATGATACCCCGTGCGCTAATGCTATGAGTAACAGCCCAAATTAGGGAATTACAGAGTATTGCATGGAATGATCCTATAGGTTAAAAAAACCTAGGACCCCCTTTAATCCTGTTTAAAGTAACTTGTATTGTCCAAATTGTTTTCTTCCCCTTTTAGACTAATTCGCTTAATTTAAGTTCGGTCGGGACCCACCACCGTGGACCTCGAGAGGTTCCTAGCACCTTTCCCTTGAAGTAATTTGATCCCTTACCCAATCTCTGGTGATGCAAACTGGTTTATGAGTTAATTGCTCTAGGTGCCCTAGCGCACATTAATCCGTTAGGTGGCGACTCTTCCAATCCCTTACCCAATCCCAAAAAGAAGGAGTTATCCCATAAATGTTGAAACCCGATTTTGCGAGGAAAGGGGGGGGGGGGGGGGGGGGGCGAGACAACATGGCGAATCTACTGGGGGATATTTCTAGGCTCTTACCATAACATACCTGATTTTTGTGAATTAGTCTTTAAGAATGACTTTATTATTCCTTCAATAATTGCATACCTCTTCCCCTTCCCACTTTATGTGGATTTATTTACATATCTTCAGTTATTTACGATTTCTCTTTCTTGTTTTATAACTCTTTACTGTGGAAACTAACTTATCTCTTTGTTTTCTTCTTTAACTGCCTTTACAATTAATAAATACCGCATTTATCATTTTTCCGTCGTGCAAATACATGACAACGTGCTATTTTCTGTCGCATAAATCATGCTCAACATCATATTCCACTCGTGTGTAATTTATACCATAGCAACACTTGATGAGTGTTCGCGCTTTTCTTATATCACCCTATTTGAATTTGGAAAGGCTTATTTGCGGTAAAACTAGTCGATAAACGGTGCAGTTGACGGTTCCGTGCCTTCCCACCCCTCAAGTCATCCGCTTGAGGGTACCAGTCTAGACTTCTATAGAAACCTTACCCTGATTATAATTGTACATGCATCATGGTCAAACCTAGCCTAGGGTAATATGTTGTCCACATAATAACCCTTTAAGAAAAGCCTTGTCCAAAGTCTACCGGGGTTTCCATAATCCCAACGGACGCAACCATGATATGTGCATTAATTTGGAGAAATAAGTGTCAATATGCTAATCATTAATGTATAAATAGTCGAATCCGGAGGGGGAAAGGGTCTAACTCTATTTGTTTTGCAGAAAATGAGGCACGAAGTCCCCAGGTTCGGCATGGTCCGTAACATACCACCATTGTTTCTAGATTGGTGGGAAGACCTTCCGTCAAGTGATAAAAACCATGTGAAAAGAGTCCTTGAAAACCTACCTTCCTTATTAGATATCCAACCAAATAACATGTTGATCGAAGCTGCTAGTATGTTCTGGGACGAAGAAAGGGCCGTATTCCATTTTGGCAACATAGAAATTACCCCTTTTTTGGAGGAAATAGGGGGATTCGCTAGACTACCTTGGGACAGTCCCGGTTTATTAGTGCCGGAAAATCGCACTCCCAGAGGGTTTCTGAAAATGATGATTTTGAAAAAGAATGACGACTTGGTGTGTCTGAAGAAGTCCTATGTACCCTTTAACTTCCTTTATGAACGATACGGTCACAGAAAATCCTACCGTATCTTCCATGAAGAGTTCTCCGTCACTTCCTTGGGTTGGATTCATCGCAGGGTTTTCGTGTTTATCGTCTGCTTCTTGGGTACAATAGTGTTTCCAAGCAAAAAGGACAGAATTCACACCAGACTGGCCATGGTAACCAAAGCTTTAATGGGGATAATCGAGGGACAAACATATACTATTGTCCCTATGATTATAGCAGACATATATCAAGTCTTGGATCGCTGCCAGAAGGGGTTCAAACACTTTAAGGGTTGTAATATGCTACTACAAATTTGGTTGCTAGAACATTTCCAGAGAGGTCAATATCACCAAGAGTTTCCGCAAAAACCGTGGAACGATCACATAGCCTTTCATCACCCCAAGAAAATGACCTTTATCCCAGATAGGTTTGCTCAACCGGAGAATGCTACAGAATGGGTGCAATTTTTCGACAACTTGACTGAGGACCAAGTTCATTGGATGTTCGAGTGGTTCCCCACCAATGAGTTCATCATTCGATCTAGGGACGCTCCACACTTGGTGTTGATTGGGTTAAGGGGTATACACCCCTATGTTCCTATCAGGGTTATGAGACAAGATGGTAGAAAATAGATTATACCACGAGTCTCCAAAATAAGTCACTATAGGGCGGATTTCCAATATGATGACATCCCATATAAATGCGAACCTCAACATATGTGGCACTTGAAGATTATTGTGGAAAAGGACACCATCGAGCCGGATCGATATCACGCAGGGCATGTGTACTTTTACCCATCATGGTTAGAGGACTACATATCAGGAATAGTCGAGCTAGGGGTCGGTCGAGGGAAGATAGTCGTAGATGAGGCAGCCGAAACACAAGTGAATTATAACAGACTACGCAAAAGGGCTCGTGAGTCCGAGGTTGAGCATCTGGAACGACACAAAACTGATGTGGAATTAATCAATACGTAGAGGGAAATGGCCACCAGATCAAATGAAAGGCTAGAATATCTGGAGCAAGGTCTGATGGAGCTGGAAGGGAAGATGAGGAAAAGAGTCATAGACTGCCAGAATGGTGAAGGTATCGAAGGAGGACATCTCGCCAGGGCATACCTGCTGCTAGACATGCGCGACCTGGGGAACCTGATCGATGGAGCCAAGAGAACTAGGCCTGAAGAAGGTCCTTCTAGGACCAAGTAGATTAGGCTTATTTGTTTTGCTTTTCACATGTAATAAGGCCAAATGCCATTAGTTACTTACCTTATTATCGTTTTAGATTCATCTTATTTATTGCGTTAATGAAATGAGGCAATTATTGGCATTAAAATTCTCCAAATCTACTTGTCTCTAGGACTATCTCGGGCACAACGAGTCTCCCAAATTAGGACGCAAATTTACATTCATGCAATATGTGTTTAAATACTGCAAACATTTTTCAGAACTCTCACTAACTTGGTTACCTTTTGTTTTTCTTTCTTTTTCATCATTCCCATCCCCTAAGGTTGGTTCACATATACTGGCATCATCAGCTTACCACACCAGATCTAGAGGCCCTCTACCACCTCTTTCTCCAAGTGCATCAAAAGGAAAAGGGAAATCTAAGATGGACGATATGAGTGGCATCAGAAAAGAAAACCCCACACATGCTGAGAATGTGGAAACTTCTGATGGTCAGAGTACTCCGGCACCAAATGACTTGGTTTTGCTGCTTGAACAGAAGATACTTGAACTACAGGGTGAGCTTGAGCAGGTCCGTAATTTGGAAAACCTCTCCCTCACACTAAACGTCCCAGATATCAACCATCCAAATACCCAAAAATGGCACCTCCTTAGAATACACCCAACCAACGCCCGCAGAATCCTCTCGATCCCCACCAACATACAACCCCTCCTCAAAATCCTTTACCCATACCTACACCTCCTCAACATTAGCATATCTCGACTCAATGTCTGCAAACCACTTATCACACTCTTCAAAATACCCCTCAGCCGACCCCCGATCTCCAAATTCCAACCAATGATCACCACTACACCCAAACTCCTGGCATTCACCAAAACAACCCCATATGCGTGGAAACCTTACCCCACTCCGCTAAGCCAATCTCGTATACACTGGAATCTGCCGAGAAGGACCTTCTCATTAAGAACATGGCAGAAGAGCTCAAAAAACTCACAAGCCGAGTTCAGGGTGTTAAAGGAGGAAAAGGAATCAAAGGTTTGAATTATGAGGATTTGTGCATTCAGCCGGATGTGGAACTACCAGAGAGTTACAAACCTCCTAAGTTAGAAATGTTTGATGGAAAGGGTGACTCAAAGATACATTTGAGAACCTATTGTGACAAGCTCGTAGGGGTTGGAAAGGACGAAAGTATTCGCATGAAGATATTCATGAGAAGCCTCGCTGGAGACGCCCTATCATGGTACATAAGTCAAAATCCCAAGAAATGGGCTAATTGGGTAAGCATGGCATCAGACTTCATGGATAGATACAACACAAAAAATGCACTAGACGTCTTCTATATCCAGAATCTCAAGAAGAAGCCCACTGAGACTTTCCGCGAGTATGCTACTCAATGGAGGTCAGAAGCAGCGAAGGTCAGGCCGACATTAGATGAAGAGAAAATGAACAAGTTCTTTGTCAGGGCTCAGGATCCATAATATTACGAAAGGTTAATGGTAATCGAGAATCAAAAATTCTCTGATATCATCAAGCTCGGAGAAATGATCGAGGAAGGTATCAAAAGTGGAATGGTGACAAATTTCGAGGCACTGCAGGCCACGAATAAAGCACTACAATCAGGTGGCATATCAAAGAAGAAAGAAGTGGGAACAGTAATGGTTGCCCAAGGTCAAAAATCTCCATTTTCATACCAAAAACCTCCACCCATATACCAACCTTCACCTCCTAGATATCCTCAACCCGCTACCGCCTACCACACCTATAATACCCAACCAACTTATTATCATTCACCTCCAGCTCGTCCAAATTACCAAAAACCCAGGCCCAATTTTGATCGCAAACCACCCAGACAATACACCCCTGTTGCTGAACCCATGGACCAATTGTATGAAAGATTAAAAGGTGCTGGATATGTTACCCCTATTCCTGCCGTGGCTATGGAAAACTCGTCACAATGGGTCAACCCAAACAAGACGTGTGCGTACCACTTCGGTATGAAGAGATATACTATTGATGAATGCCGCACCCTGAAAGATAAGATCAAAACATTAATTTATACCAAGGGCATACAGGCAAAATAAACCACACCCAACATCCGCAACAACCCCCTCCCAGATCATAGGGGTGAAGGAGTCAATGTAATAGAAATCGATGAAGAATGGGATCCCGAGGGATCAACTAGACTCATTCGGGAAGGTGATGATCCTAAGAAGCCGACAGTCACGCTCAATCCCATAGTGATACAGGTACACCCGCTAATCAAAGTTTAGGTAGCCGCATCAGTTCCCTTTGAAGTAGAAATGACACCACCTGCAGCTACACCTGCTCCGTTTGAGGTAGAATTATCCACACCTTTCACTGTGGCGGTGACATCCACACCACCTTTTAGTTCCAATGATGTACCTTGGGATTATGTTGCCGAAGCTAGGACAAAAGGGAAAGCAAAGACGGAAGAATCCGGCGGTGCGCAAGGAATCACCAGAACAGGAAGAATTGACACACTTGAGCATTTAGGAGAGACCAGTAAGCAAGCTTCTAACAAACAACCCGTCGTTGAAACTGGTCCCGACGACCTTTGGAGGAAAGTACAAGCAAGGGACTGTTCTGTTGTTGATCATCTAAATAAGACTCTCGCCCAGATATCTATCTTATCGTTGCTACAAAATTCCGAAGCACACAGGAATGCTCTGATGAAGGTATTGAATGAAACATAGGTTCCCAACAACATTACTAGCGGAGAAATGGCCAACATGGTGGGACAAGTGCTGCAAATCCATAAGATCACCTTCCATGTAGATGAATTTCCACCTGAAGGGTTAAGCCACAATAGGGCATTGCACATCATAGTGCAATCTAAAGATAAGTTCATTGCTAGAGTTCTGATAGATGGAGGGTGCGACCTCAACATCTATCCGCTGATAACTCTGAAAAGGTTGGGAAAAGGCCTACATGAAATACGAGCAGGATCTATGAACGTGAAAGCATTCGACGGGTCACAAAGATCTACGATTGGAGAAACCAACCTATGCTTGCAAATGGGTCCTACCTGGTTCGATGTTGAATTCCAGGTGCTAGACATATCTGCCTCCTACAATCTGTTGCTGGGACGGCCTTGGATATATGCCGCTGGAGCTGTCGCATCCACTTTGCGCCAAGTGGTAAAAGTTGAATGGAACCATCAAGAAGTGATCATCCATGGAGATGGGAGCAACCCCATTTACACTAGTCAGACTTTACGGTGGTAGAAAACAGAAGGAAGTTAGGTGGAGAAACCTACCATCGCATCGAACGTGTTAACGCAATTGAGAAATATAAATGGTGGAGTAACAAAATAGAGAGCATACTGGCATGGGCAGGGTATGAACCTGGCAAGGGGCTTGGTAAAAAACTTCAAGGTATCTCCAAACCAGTATAGCTGAAGCGCCATGGCACAACCTTCGGGCTAGGATATAAGTACACCTGGCAGGAACATCGAAATTGGTCGCCACCATGGCGTGGTCCATACTATCCTCTTGAGCAACCCACGTCACACCTGAATCAGACCTTCCATCAGGATGATACAGTATGGGGATCAGAGGAAGAAGAAGCTTTGGCAGCATTAAGGAATTTGTTCCTGGAAGACGATGGTATGGATTTTTGTGTAATAGTTGAGGAGGAGGAGGAGGAGAAAGGCCCTACTATCCAGACAATGAAAAGGGGAACATTCCTCAAGAACTGGACTGTCAAACCATCAAGGGCCCGAAGAGTCCCGAGGTAGCAAGGCTGATAGCATTGTTTATTTTTGAAAATGATTTCCTCTTTTGTATTTTGTTTTAAATAATATTTTCAGAGTTCCGTTTCAAAATACATTATTTGAGTTATTGAAATGATTTTGTTTGACGCTTTAAATGGCTTGATGTTTAATTATTACTATTTTCCTTTCATATCTTTATCCCTACAACATTACTATTTCTTATCTTGATGAACCAATGACTGTGACATGTAATGAGACAACATAACAAAAGGACAGTGACTCGGAAGAAATAGAATATGAGTGTGTAATACCTGAGGAAATTGTCAGAGATAGGATTATTTATCGATTTGGGGTTCCAGGGTCCATCACCACTGACAATGCCGCCAATCTCAACATGGTTCACAGAGTATTGACTGGAGGAGTGTTCATACTCGTAGAGATGGACAGAGAAATCTGGCCAACGCCTATCAATTCAGATGCAGTCAAAAGACACTATGTGTAAATCATTTACGCTTCTTCATATGATGTAAATTAAACCACGCTCGACCTGATTCCTGTTTAAGAGGGGATACGTAGGCAGCCCTGTGGGTTCGTTCATGATTCAATAAAATTTCCATTTTCCCCACAATAAGAAACTCGGGCAGGATTTTGAGGAGGACCCTCAAAATTCCGAAGCAAGTTCAGCCAATCGTATCATATGGTGCAGTAAGAAATGTCATCTAGTTAATTAGGGAAGAATTTTGAGGAGGACCCTCAAATTCTACGGCAGCGGAAGTCGTAATGTCTCTAATAATGTCATAATTACTGGTTCATCTAACTAACTTCTAAACTGCATACTACTATGTATTTGAAAATTATACACACATGTTTTTGAAAAAAAAACTTTACTTTAGCCAAATGCTACCCTAATAGGTTTAACAAGATCTTCGGACAGAGCGAAGCAAATCAAGCAAGCAAAGTCACGAACCAACCTCCCCCCGCAAAAACTCACAAATTTTCTTTGGATGCAAGACTATATCATCATGATAAAAACCATTGCAATGACACAATCGCTATGCATGAAACACATTGTCAGCTAAGAATACTTCACTCTTACTCGTCTCTTTGCATGGGACTAAGTACTATCCTGAATCTTGCATTAGGCTAAGACCTGCCTCTCCACTTGCATAAGGCTAAGCACTGCCTTCTCTTTGCATGGGACTAAGCACTGTCCCGAACCTTGCATGAGGCTAAGCCCTGCCTCTCTATTTACATAAGGCTAGCACTGTCTTCTCTTTGCAAGGGACTAAGCACTGTCCCGAACCTTGCATGAGGCTAAGCACTGCGTCTCCACTTACATAAGGCTAAGAACTGCCTTCTCTTTGCATGAGACTAAGTTCTTTCTCAATCCTTGCATGAGGCTAAGCCCTGCCTCTCCACTTACATAAGGCTAAGCACTACCTTCTCTTTGCATGAGACTAAGCCCTGTCTCAATCCTTGCATGAGGCTAAGAACTGTCTCTCTATTTACATAAGGCTAAGCACTGCCTTCTCTTTGCATGAGACTAAGCCTTGTCTCAATCCTTGCATGAAGCTAAGCCCTGCCTCTCCACTTGCATAAGACTAAGCACTGCCTTCTTTTTTCCTGAGACTAAGCCATGTATCAATCCTTGCATGAGGAAAAGCCCTGCCTCTCCACTTGCATAAGGCTAAGCACTACCTTCTCTTTTCATGAGACTAAGCCATGTCTCAATCCTGGCATGAGGCTAAGCCCTGCCTCTCTATTTGCATAAGGCTAAGCATTTCCTTCTCTTTGGCTGAGACCAAGACCTATCTTAAACCTTGCATGGGGATAAGCCCTGCCTCTCCACTTGAATAAGGCTAAGCACCGCCTTCTCTCTGCATGGGACTAAGTGCTGTCCCGAAGCTTTGCATGAGGCTAAGCCCTACCTCCTTATTTGCATAAGGCTAATCACTGCCTTCTCTAAATAAATGCTAATTGTATCACAAATAATTTTATGATGATTTATTTCTTAACTTTTATCATTTATATTCATATTGAGATTTAATCATTTTACGTATAATTATATTTGTATCTTTAGGCTATAACTGCAATAATTTTTCAATAATAGCCCATATATGCAAAATTACATTATTTTCACAAAAAATGACTTTTTATATTTTTATATTATTAATAGTTATTTTAAATCATTTTCATATACAAATGGAATTTTTATCATTTATTAGTTATTATTTTTAATTAATTTATTAGTTTAATTGGGTATTTAAAACATAGCCCTTTTCTAATTAATTTTCGGATCTACTCAGCCCAATGCCCTAACCAGCCCAATTACCTAATACCCAATACACTAACCCAATTACCCAGACCCATACCCGTCCAAATAACCCGCCCGACTGCTGAAATCTAATCCTGGCCATTGATCTTCTGAGATCAACGACCCCTAATCCTCCGCCCCTTTTTAATTAACCAAACACCCTAAACCCTATTTCATTTTTTCCCCCATCCCGCCGTCTTCTGATACTCTCCTCTCCTCTCTCCTCTCTCTCACCCCCTCAAACCCTAGCCCACTCTCACGCTTTCCCTCTGATTCATGGGATTTCCTATTTATTCGCTGCCTTATTTGGCTTTGTTTCCCTACTGACTACCCGATCTTGATGTTACTTGACCTATTTTCCTCAAAAGTCAAGAGTATTTCAAGAGATTCAAACCAGATCTGGTTCAAAGTCTCTCATATTTCGATTATTCCATCTATGTTCATCCCAAAAACCTATGAATACAAATCTTTTTCATATTTTTCAGTTGGGGTTTCGAATCTCTGGTTCTAACCAGATTTGATTCAAATTCTGCTATTTTTAGTACTACTCTTCGTCTACATTTTCTCTATAACTCCCAAATCTCGCTATTTTTGGTTGAATCTGTTTCTTAACCTAAACTTAGGGTTCAGATCTTTCCAGATCTGAGACGATTTTTATGTTTGTTTTGGTATTGCTCATTTAAAATTTCAGTACTTCTATCTCTATATTTTCTAATCTTCTTCTATTATTATTTCTGACCGATCTTGTTTACCCTAGAATTAGGATTTTGATTTTTAATAGATTTTTGCCAAAAAATGTTTCAACCTTTACTGGTTTTCCTTTTTGACCGATTTTACTTACTTTAATTAGTTCCACCGATACGCCTTTGTGTTTCTGCCTATTTTCTTAGGGTTCCAATTATTTAATTGTTCTTTTAATGTTTCTGCCTATTTGTCTTTAACTTTGGCGTTAATTGCTAATTGATTTCACTTACCCCAAATTAAGATTTGAAATCAGTCTTGCGTTTTTGTATAGTACTGGTGTTTACTTATTCGATTTACCTGTTTTTACCTTATTTGGTCAATCATTTGATTGTAACTTGTTCTACTTCCCTTAACCTAAACAGTACTGGCATGATTTTTATGTTCTGTTAATTGAAGCCGACTTCTAATTGATTCTGGAATTATTTCTTTACCTTATTTAATCTAGTACTTGACCACTGATTGATTCCATATAATGTTTTCCTTAAATTAAGTGGTACTAGCCTGATTTTATGCTATTCTGTCCTATTAATTGATTTATGCCAACTCTAATTGATTGTTAATTTATTCTCATACCTTATTTGTGTAGATCTAATTCATTACCTTATTAGTCTACTTCATTGAGTGGTATTTAAATCCCCTCCTAATTCCTTTTATGAGGGCTCGAACTCTCCTATTCTCGCAAAAAAGCTTAAGCTCTCTTTGTTCTCTCTTGTTCTGATTTTTTGTGCTAAGTTGCTATTATTTGGCCGGCTGAAAGCCAAGGCCAAATTACTCTTGAATTTAACTGATATTGCACCTTACTTGCTTTCTTCTCAACTGGTATGCCCTAACTTTTACAATTCCATTCTACATGCTTTGTTCGATTAGTCTGTTTCATTCCTCAACATAATTCGGTCTTTTATATGAGTACATTATCCCATCTTGTAACATGTTAACTTAAGTTATTTCAATAATTTGAACCCTTTCCTAAGTTAGTTTTAGGTTTAGTTTGTTTCTTGTTCTAAACTTTGCAAGATACTGTAAGCATGTAACCAAATATGTTTGTGGCTTAATTCATGTGTCATGTCTATTTAATTCAAGAGTTTCTGCCTATGTGTTTAAACCATGATTGTGTTAAATACTAGCATGAATATTTAGCCTAATCAGATGTCGATTTGTTTGAACTATGTGTTGAACAAGAACTTTGTTTCTTGGTGCAGTTCTGCCTGTAACTCTGTGTTCTGAACTTTCTTTCTTCTGAAAATTGAACTGTTTTAAAACCTACCCCGCTTTCCCCTTTATGTACTGGTTTTAAAACCCCTACTCTTAGTCATTTAGGTTCTCACCATCCCCAGTGTGAGCACTGCCTAGGGTCCTTGAGACTCTTTTGAACTCTGACACATTGGGGCTGGTTTTCCAATCTTTTGTGAGTCATCTTTCTGAATGAGGTTCTGGTTTGAGCGTTTCCCTGGGTCCCTGAGGCCCTTGGGAACTTTGACACATTGGAAGCCTGATTTTTAATGTTCCATGGATTGTTCTCTTCTATGCTCCAAAGTTGTTGTGATTGAAGACATGGTTTCCGGGTTTAGATTGGGTCTATGAAGGCTCCCTATAATGTAATTGTTACTATTGTGTAATTCATTATGGGTTGTAATAATCTCTATAATAACAGATTTGGGGTTAATTAGTAAAATCTAGGGGGATTTTTCTTATATCTCTTGTCAAAAATACTAGGTAGAAATCCTACCTATAGGGTTTAATTGGGCTGATTGAATTACGTGAGTACTATACTATGTTTAGAGATCCCGCCTATAGGATTTTCCTGATTGTTTTGATTCTGTATTTTCACATTTGCATACTAGAGATCCTGCTTATAGGATTTTCCATTTAATTCTGCATTAGAAATCCTGTTCATAGGATCTACACATAGTTTCAACCAAACGTGCATTAGTGACCATGTCTATAGGATTTTTGTTTGTTTGAGTTGATTATCTGGCAATCTGTTTAATTTCTGTCCAGATACAATTAATAGATATCATGTCTATAGGAAATAAAAAAATTAGTTTCAACCAAGAGTTCATGCCTATAGGATTTAAAGCTAATAGATATCATTCCTATAGGATGAAATCAGTTTCAAACTTAGAAATCATGCCTATAGGGGTTTACAAAGTAAGGAAACGATAACTCGCACTAATGCTATGAGTAACACCCCAACTTGGGGAAGTTACAAAGTATTGCATGGAATGATCATGTAGGTTAAAAAACCTTGGACCCCCTTTAATCCTGTTTAAAGTAACTTGTATTGTCCAAATTGTTTTCTTCCTCTTTTAGACTAATTCGCTTAATGTAAGTTCGGTCGGGACCACCGTTGTGGACCTCGAGGGGTGCCTAATACCTTCCCCTCGAGGTAATTTGAGCCCTTACCCAATCTCTGGTGATGCAAACTGGTTTATGAGTTAATTGCTCTAGGTTTCCTAACGCACCTTAATCCGTTAGGTGGCGACTCTTCCAATCCCTTACATAATCCCAAAAAGAAGGATTTGTCCCAGAAATGTCGAAACCCTATTTCGCGAGGAAAAAGGGGGCGCGACAACGAGTGAAGAAAAGAATAGACGAGTAATACCTTGAACAATAGCTAGAAGACAAAAATAACTTATGATTGCTTTGAATTACATGTCACAATGTGTCAGACTAAAGAAAAACTTCTCCTTTTTATAGTAGGAGAATTTCAATCCTCGTAAGAGTCTAAAAAAGGTAAAAATCTTCTTTTCCCGATAATTCTTGATCTATAATTGATACTGAACAGGATTCGTGCCGTAATATTCGGTTGAGGGAGAATATTACGGCCCCTATCCATCATGCATAACCATTCACCGCATCTCACGAGGTTCATACGCTATACTTGGCCCATGGTACGTTGTTTTGGCATATCTGATCTCAGATACCTCGTTCATTCTTCCTGGACCTCGATACGAGGGGTTCCTGGCTCGATTATAATCACGTCGATCCGTGCTTCCCCTTCGTTCTCTCATCGGAGAACTGGGGAAAATTTACCCCTAATTTTACCCATACACATAGTCCCCACGTTTTACGGAGAGTAGATTTATCGAAGTGGCAAAAAGCGAAAAATTAACCCTTGTTCCTTCTTCCGTACATTACAACCGAGCTGACTTCCGACACGTTTCAGCCACCGGTTGACTGTCCCTGAATGCGGTTCGTCACGCATTGATTATTCTTCCTCTATAAAAGCTCTAACCCCTTTTTCACATTTTTACTTTACAATTCCAGAACTATTTGACTTACTTTCCAATTCTCCACTTAATTCTAACCTCTTCAAATCTTTATACATTGTTTTCTAGATATTCATATCCTCATCTTCAAATCTTCATAATCCTTCTTTAAATCTTCAAATCAGACCTTCATACCTTCATCCTCATCTTCAAAACTTCATATTTTTCTTCAAACCTTCATATTTTCCAGAATCTAATGGTAAGAACTTCCAATTGTGCGCCTCATTAGACCGCCCTTCATCTTCCAACCCAGCCACTGATGCCGAGGTGGTCGTTCCTGAGGTGGCCGAGGAGCTTCCTTTGAAGAGCTTCATTCCCAGAGGCTACTCCATTGAAAATAATTTCAAAGTCAAGAAGGCCTCCAGTCAACATGACCGAGGCGGGAAAGTATGGAGGAACATATGCTCCATTATTGAGGACACACTCCCCATAGTTCGGCTGGACTGTAACTGGGAGGGAAAGGAGGTGGTCGTCCCCGGGTTCAACGAAGACATCACCACTCACGTGGATGGGTATCTAAGTATTTACTCTTACCCTTTCATGCTCTCCCCAATGTACTATGTAATCCTTGGCTTCTGCAAAAGGTACGAGGTCTCCTTGGGCAGATTCACCCATCCTTTTGGAAGTTGGTAATACTCCTCCGCCACTTCATAAACAACACCGAAGCACCTCGATTCACCCTCGACCACCTGCTTCGTCTTTACAGTCCTCAAATCTTCCGAGGGGGTTTGATCATGCTAGTTCATCGAGCAATTAAAGCTCCATTCTCGAGCATCAATAAAGATTGAGATCGAGGTTGGTAGGGAGGGTAAAAACCGAAGACCTCACTCCCCCTTAATTTCTATCGTTCCTTAAAAAGTGGAACTCATCCCGTAAGTCTTCTCCTGCTTGGGTACTTGTTACTTCCTTTTATTTTTTTTCTAATTGCATGTGCCTACCGTTGTGCAACGGTCGTATAGAATCCCAATGCACTCCCCCGCTGCAAGGAGTGGATCGAGGGGATCTACAAACAAATGTTTTATTTCGAGCACGAATGACGCAAGCTCTCAAAGGGCAAGTGGGAGGCCCGTTCCCATGGTGAGTCTTCCTCCAGAATAGTTATATTTACATACTTAACTTTTGTTTCCACTAAATCTTTTCCCTTTCACAGGTTTTCCCAAGACCACCAAACTTCGGTCATTTGATGAGGACGAGGCCCCGCCCTCGCTGGCTGAACCCTGTGCTTGGGGACAGCCCGGAGCTGCCGCAAAGAAGGAGAAAAAGAAGAAAAAGAGGAAATCCTCTGGCTCCCCGAACGCCAAGGTAAAGAACATAAGGGTAGTTGTCCGGATCCAGAAAAGTAATAAAATGAGTACCAAAGCCAGGGTACAGGACCCAGATTCCCTCTTCCGAATCATGGATTACTCTGAGGACGATGACTTATAGTTCATTTCTCACGGGTCGACCATCGACGAATAAGAGTAGGTGGCAACTGGAGAAGGTGAATGCGAGGCTGGTTCCACTCTAGCTCGGGAGCTAGAAGGAGAATCAGAGGCCACGACCTCCCGAGAAACAGCTCCTACCCTGAAGGAAGTAGCCAGTGTCATCGACATTGCGGAGACGCTATCCCATACAGAGTCTATTTTCAAAGAGGCTCAAGCCAATAAAGAAAAAATAAACGAGACATCACGGGGCACAGATGATGCCCTCAACATGTTCTTCGACGGCATGGGCATGAGCGCGTTGGAGGACTATTCTGGGCTTAGTCACCTGGAGGTCCCAAAAAAAGGCGTGCCATCGGGACCGGGTGAGATGAGCTCGAGCCTGAAGCTTGTGAGGCAGTTCCTTGCCCCGAGTGTAGATCCCGACCATAAAAAATGATCATTCTTACTATCCTGGCGGACGCCCGGGTGCTACCCTCTCCGATAGGTGGCCTTCTATCTTCGATGCCTAGTGACCGAGGAGGACCAAGTGAAGATGAACGAAGTAGACACATCGAGCCTCTTCAACGAGGCGCAACAGGCATTGAACCGGGTAAGATGTCTACTCCTTGTACCCTTTGCAAATCTTGCTTAATTTCAGCATGTTCTAACAACCTTATCTCTTTGTTTTCCAGGCTTCGGTGCTCCACCATGAAAACTTCCTTCGGTCCTGAATGGAAATCAACCAGCTCGAGTTTGAACTCAAAGGCCAGGTCCGGAAGAAGAACATGTACATGGCTTTCAATTAACAACAAGATGAGGCCCTCAAGGACCTCCCAGTTCTCCGAGCCTAGCCGAAAAAGGAACCGAAGGAAGCCTCGTTTGTGAAATGGGAACATGCCGATCTGGTTGAGAAGGTAAGGATTTTTTAGGCCAAAAACGAGAAGCTATTCGTGATTACTAACGACACAACCTCGCAGATCCTAGAGAAGATAGACTTGATTGACCAGCTTCGGGCCGAGATGGATAAGGTCAAGATGACGGTTGAGGTGTTGAGGGGCAAGACGGACCTGCTGGCTTCGGAGTACCAAAGAGAAGCTAGCATCGGTCAAGGTCCAGCTCCGGGTGGCATAGGACAAGGCCGACAAGTGGTCACGGCTAAATGACGAACTCTGGGCACAACTGAATTCAGTCGCCTCAGAGCGGAATGCCCTTGCCCAGGCATATATTGCGCTAAAGTCCATATTGGAGGAAACCTTGACTGCTTCCTCCAAAGTAAAGGAAATGATGGCCCAATATATGGTTGATGTGGAGATAGCCGAGACCCGTTTAAGGATGAAGACCGAGTATCTGAAGCGGCTGTCGAGGGAGACCCTCAAGGAGATTCACACCCGAGGATTTAACCTGTCAGGCGAGATTGAATAATCCAAGAGGCTCGAGGCCAAGGGAAAGGAACTTTATGATCCCGAAGGTCCCAAAGGCTCTGAAGGTTCTGAAGGTTTCGGTGCTGAGTAGAGCTCCGGTGAAGATCAGGCATAGATTCCTTAGTTCTTTTTTGTTTCCCTTTTGTATATTTTCTTTCTTGTTATTTTGAGGCCGTTTTATGGTGACTTTGTAATTATTTTTTGATATATGTATATAAAATTTTCCCTTTGGAAACATCGTGTTTGTACTTCTTAGCACTTGTTTGCCCTTTTTTGATTTTCATATTATCCCTAATTCCTTAGCATAGAATGAAACGTAATCTAGAGCATCCGTTATTTGGAGGTCCGAATGGGACCCGATTTCGATGGCAACTACGAATTACTTGTGGCTTCGAAATTTTGATAAGATCGAAGGCTTTAATATGCTTAAGTGTTTTATTCACATACGACGATGTTTTTGCTGAGGGTAACCCTTTTATAGGTTTTGATTATACGTAAGTGCCTTACTTTCTGAGTACGGACTTCGAACGTCCCGTGGCCATTTTAGGGTGGCCGAATCCATTCACATTCGGGCACTGCCTAATAGGCTCAGTGCCTCCAGGATTCGATAGCTCGGCCCATCCTATTTTTTTTATCGGACTACAGTCCCCGAGTCGGGGTAGCCTGTGGGCTTTAGGATCTAGGATCCGTTGTGAAGCATCGACGAAGCGAAAATCCATAGCAAGTAAAGATTTCTTTCATTGTCTTATATGTAGAGTACAATGACGAGCACAAAACACAACAAAAAATTGATACTCGCTAATCAAAGATAGTATAGTAAAATATCGTCTCCACATGGATTGGATTTAAAAAATGTTCGAGTAATTTCTAGGTTAATTACTTTTCAGGAGTATCAACACTTAAGTTAAATGATTATGAAGTACGTTTAACTACTAAAATAAAGCAATTGACAATTAACAACAAAGAATTGGAAATTCGCAGAGTTGGTTTCTTATCAATGTGAGGAATAAGGGTTTGACAGGATAGATGCAAGATAGATATTTAGGATTTATCTCTAGTTTAATTCACTCTAATATTCTAATGATTCTCACGATTCACTCGATGATTAGTTCAAACGTGTAGTCAAGACCCCTCTCCCGATTAAATCTTAACTCTATGAGGTGAACTAATATAACCACTGTGAAGTATGCAAGCATGCGTTAATGGATTTATCCTTTGGAAAATGTCTCTCAAATACTCTCCTAACTTGATTCAATCAACAACTCAACAAACTCTTTTGAATACTTAAGAGAATCAATGAATTAAATCAAAGAAAATAATGCAAAGATAATAACCAAGATATTCCTCTTTCGATTAAATAAACTAATGAGTAAAGTTACAACAATTCAAAACTCTATAAATGAATTCAAGCACGAACTGGAGTTAAAATTCACAAATATTTATCAAAACACCATATTTGTCAAACCCTAAGGTAAAGTACTCCAAAATCATGGAGGAAGTCATCACAATTATAATTAAAGAATAAGAAAGCATCAATCTAACTTTAGAATCCAAACTCTCATATATAATTGATTGAAAGATGATGAAATACAGTGTCTTGTAGCCTTCAATGCTCTCCCAAAGCTTCCAAGGTCAAAATTCCACTTTAAAACGCCTTTTTGGTGCATTTATATCCTGTAGGAGTGGGCCCAAACGAAATTACCTTTTCCAAGCCGAAACTGGACAACTACTCAGAGAAAATTACACAGGCGCGCCACGCCTGGCCCATGTGGGGCATTACTGGGGAATTTCAGAGAGCAGGTTCTAATGGGTAGCAACAGAAATACAATGTCGCGTCGCCCCATGCGGCACGACAGTGTAGCTTTACATAGTGTTTCGTTTTCTTCGCGTTTGACATCCAGCCTTGGCTCGTGACCCCGGAACGCGATCCCGGTTTAATCCTATGGGCTCTTACTCCAACTTCAAAGCTCCAACTTGTTCAGTTTATCTCCCGAAGATCTTTTTAACTCGAAATCATTTCCTTCAAGGCATAAAAACACATAAAAAGTGCAATACACTAACATTCAAGCTCAAACACAAGTAAAATGCAGTAATTAGAGTGCAAACTATGAATAAAACACGTGATTCAAGCCTACCATCAACACCCCACACTTAAACCATTGCTCGTCCTCGATCAATAAAACTGCGCTCCATATAGAGACGACCTTCTTATCAGAAAACTTCCCTAACACATCATGCCAAGAATATTTAAAGCAGACTAAGCACCCTATCATAACATCCTCACCTCAAGACTTGAATCACGAGCATCGTGCAATTTTCACAACCTGTTCACTTACTCTAACGCAGAGGTCAAAGATTTCACACTACCTTCGCCAATCATGTGCCCTCACACAAACGATAGAGAGTAGTTCGACGCATAATAAATTTCAAAATAGTTAGGAACTCAAGATAGAAAAAATTCACTCACTCTCTGAATTAATATTCATATGCCACAGAAGACGTACCATGAGCTTGCCCGTAGTGTAATACTTTACTAATTGAGATCATTTAGTCAAGGATCAAGTAGGACTCTAACTGGTTGTATTGTAGGTTGCGGGAAGGGTATGATACATTTTGATATAGTGATTGTACCTCCCTGAGAACTTTAATACATATACATTAACACATTAACCTCCATAATTATGTTGAACCAAACCCCAACCTTTATTCATAATAGCATCAAGTTCTCAATATCTTTAAGCACAAACAAGATGAGAACTACCACCAACATGGAATCCATTTTTTCTTTTCTAAGTTATGATTTTTTTTTTCTTTTCAATCAAACTCTCTTTAACTCTCTTTTTTTCAATTCTCCACAAGTGGCTCTTATAATTTTTCAACTAGTGCACCTTTTTTCCTTTTCAATAGTTCAACTCAAAACCCAACCATACCTCACTTAGCTTTTACAAGCTCATAAAAATTCAAGTGCTCACGAGAGGTAAACGTTTAAAATAGATAGACAATTCAAACAAAGTGGTCAAGCTTGTAGTGTGGGTAAAACATATAATTGGCTCAATAAAGAAATGCTTATATCACTTCCTAGAATGAACAAGAGTACTAGTTCTCTTTGCAAACACATCGGGCTACTTATAGACATCAACCAATATGCACAGAAAACCAACAAAATCTCACACACTCGTTAGCACATAACTCACTTACGATCGGATCCATCCTGACTCTCTAGTCAAAGCAGTTAGGAAAAGTCAAAATCAAATAATTTAAGGCACTTATATACTAGTCAAGAACTGAGCATAGGCGTCACAACTAAGGCACTCACTACTCTCAAGGCATAATAATGTCAAGAAAAGTCATCTCCATTTAATATCATAGCACAAGACTTCACAATTCCTAATAAAAGAAAACTAACTATACCTAATTCAAACGAAATTCTTGAAAAAGAACCGTGGCACAAAAAAAACCAAGGGAGAATTATTACACCCCCTAAGAAAAACAAAAAAAAAACAAAATTTCTTCGACTTTGATCCCTCAAGAAGACAGTCAAAGAAATCCATCATCGGGAAGAGTAAAAAAAAATTCAATCAAAAGAAACAAAAACAATCACACGAATACACATACATATTTACATACCACACCCCACCCCACGCTTTAAATTTTGGCATGTCCCTATGACACACAAATAAAAAGCAAGAAGTAAGAAACTTCCATAATTATCTAGTCGGGTTTGAATCGAAGTCGAGATCTCCTTTGCACACCCCACCCAGTGCACACATCCATGCTAAGAGCTTCTTTTCCGCCTTCTTTGGGTACACCCCACACTGATTAACTTCACTCTTTCCAATTTTCTCTTTTAGGGGCCCTCTTTCTCCTTCCATTTTGAAGATTGTCCTTTCATTCCCCACTCTGAGCATGAGTTGCCTTTCCTCAATATCTAGAAACACTCTACTCATAACCTAGAAGGGACTTCCTAAAATCAGTGGGACCTCCCTATTGTCCTCCATGTTCACCACAACAAGTCCGCCGGTAACACAAGTTTATCCACTCGAACTAGCACATCCTCCACTTTTCCTTCTGGTATGATTGTGGTCTGATCTGCTAGCTGCAAGGACACAGGTACCAACCTGATCTCTCCAATAACTCCCTCCAATTTCCTGAAAATAGACAAAGACATAAGATCAATGGAGTCACCTGAACTACACACATATTTTTTAAATTTAGTACTTCCTAAAGAGCAAGGTATAGTAAAACTCCCTAGATCTTCACATTTTTTAGGGAGCTTATTTTTCAAGATGGCACTACAGTACTTCGTGAGATTGACGATGTCTCTTCCACTTTTCTCTTCTTGGACAATATCTCCTTCAAAAATTTAGCATAAGATGGAATCTGTGGAAGCACCTTTATGAAAGGTATATTCACATGCACCTGCTTGAGCACTTCTAGAAAGCGACCAAATTGTTTGTCCAGCTTTTCTCTTCTTTGCTTCTGAGGGAAGGTAGAGTAGGGATGTATTTTCTCTCTTTAATCTCATTATTTGTTGCATTATCATCCTTCTTCTTTTTTAGAGATCTAGTCTTCACTTTCTTCTTCAGACCATCATATACCATTCCATACCTTTTGCATGTTATTATTTTTTGTTCCAAAGAATCTCCACATGTCTTTCAATTGGCTCATCCTTTTGCTTTGCTATGGGATCCTCTAACTCGTGCCCACTCCTCAAAGACACTGCATTTATTGTCTCTTTTGGATTTCTTACAGTATCAGCATGGAGCATTCGAGGAACCCTCTTAGACAATAGAGTAGCTAGTTTCCCAACCTGTCTTTCCAGGTTTTGAAAAGTCGTGCCCAGTTCTTTGATAGCTGCACCATGTTCTCGTATAGTTGCGCTATGGGTTTCAAGCCTCTCATATGTCTTAATAATAAATGTCTTCATAAGATCTTCCATGCTAGACTGATTGGACTGTGGAGGATGATATTGCTACCTCTACTAATTTTGAAAACCTATAGCTCCTTTTCCTTGGGGTCTAGAGTTATTTTGCTGCCATGAGTTCAGGCTACCATTTGGTGAGTTCCAAGAAAAGCCCGGGTGCCTCTGTCACATAAAATTGAAATTATTACCACTCTGGTAGTTGAATCTATCAAAGCATCCCACAATATTCACCACTTCATCTGCAGCTAAGGCCTGACACTCATGCACTGAAAGACCCATTCCACAGAAATAAAAAACTGGGGATGGTTGGCTCTGGACCTTGGCTAAGGTCAACTTTCTTATCTCTTTAACCATGACATCTAGTTGGGCTTGCACTGCTGTGTTAGAATCTGCTGGATGAACCCCAACTGATTTTCTTCTATCATTACTCTCAGTATGCCAGTGGTTAGCATCTTCAGAGAGCTCATCAAGAATCGCCACGATCTCCTCAAGAGTCTTCTTCATTAAAAGACCTCCGATTGCAGTGTTCAGACTTCGTCGTGAGGGAGGTGTCAGTCCATCCCAAAAGTCTTGGAGTTGCATCCACAGTTCAATCTCATTATGCTGACATTTCCTTACTATCTCCTTGAATCTTTCCCAAGCCTCAAAAATTATTTCGGTGTTCATCTGGCAGAAGTTGTGGATTTCCCTTCTAAATTTCATTGTTTTAGTAGTTGAGAAGTATTTTTCAAGAAACTTTTTAGTCATATCTTCCCATGTCCGGATCGACCCCGTTGGTAAGCTACAAAGCCACTGCTTCGCGTCCTCCTTCAGTGAGAAGGGGAATGCCCTTAACTATATTGCATCTTTTATCAATCCGTTGTACTGGAAGGTGTTCATTACTTCCTCAAAATCCATCAAATGAGTGTTAGGATCTTCATTCACCTTCCTTATTAAGACACAACTGTTCTGGACAATTTAAAGCAAGCCTTACTTCAGCTCAAAATTATTTGCTGCTACTGGTAGAGGTCTGACACTGAACAATCCCTGAATGTAGACTGGTCTGGCATAATCAACCAATGCTCTACCAGGCCCAGGTACAGCATTCTCGAAGTGGTCTTCAACCAAGGGTCGGTCGATTTAAATTGAATCTTCGACCCCCATCATGGTCGACGGTCTCATAAGCAGCTTTACGGGCTGCCTCAGCTGCTATACGTACAACTTCTTGTTTCTGTTGTGCTACCTCTCTTGTAGCTAAATCAACTTCTTCCTCACTGTGTTTTGCCATTTGTTCTGGGGGTTGAAGGTTGTCCCAAAAGTTTTCCAACGAGTTCTTTGTCTTTTCTCAACTAGACTCTTTTTTCCACCTCTGGATTGTATGAAATCAATTCCGTTGAAGACAATCGAGGCATACACTAGAGAAGTCAATATGTTTCCTGCACACGGAAGAGGAAACCTATGAAGAATAAAATTAAAAAATTAAAAAAATTCCTGAATTAGCACCAAAAACCAATTTGAACACTATTGATTGCTAATCCCTGGCAAGGGCGCCACAATTTAACCAGCGCAAAACACAACACAAAATTGATGCTCGCTAATCAAGGATAGTATAGTAAAATATCGTCTCTACAGAGAATGGATTTAAACAATGTTTGAGTAAGTTTTAGGTTAATTGCTATTCATGAGTATCAACACTTGAGTTAAATGATTATGACTTACGTTTAACTATTAAAATAAAGCAATTGACAGTTGAAAGCAAAGAATTGGAGATTCGCAGAGTTGGTTTCTTATCAATGTGAGGAATAAGGGTTTGACAGGATAGGTGCAAGATAGATATTTGGGATTTAACTCCAGTTTAATTCACTCTAGTATTCTAATGGTTCTCACGAATTCACTCGATGATTAGTTCAAACGTGTAGTCAATACTTTTCTCTTGATTAAATTTTAACTCAACGAGGTGAACTAATATAAGCATTGTGAAATATGCAAGCATGAGTTAGTGGATAGTTCCTTAGGAAAACATCTTTCGAATATTCTCCTAACTTGATTCAATCAACAATTCAACAAGCTCTTTTACTTACTTAAGAGAATCAATGAATTAAATCAAAGAAAAATAATACAAAGATAATCACCAAGATATTCCTCTTTAGATTGAAAAAACTGATGACTAAAGTTGCAACATTCAAAACTCCATAAACAAATTCAAGCACGAACTAGAATTAAAATCTACAAATATTTATTGAAACCCCATATATGTCAAACCCTAAGGTAAATTACTCCATAATCATGGAGGAAGTCATCATGATTATAATTAAAGAATAAGAAATCATCAATCTAACTTTACAATCTAAACTCTCATATTGAATTAATGGAAAGATAATGAAATCTCGTGTCTTGTAGCCTTCAATGCTCTCCCAAAGCTTCTAAGGTCAAAAGTCCACTTTAAAATGTCTTTTTGGTACATTTATATCCTGTAGGAGTGGGCCCAAACAAAATTGCTTTTTTCAAGCCGAAACAAGACAACTACTCTAGGAAAATTACACAAGTGTGCATGCCTTACGCCACCCCATGTGGGGCATTAGTGAGGAAGTTCAGAGAGCACTTTCTGACGGGCAGTAGCAGAAATATACTGCCGTGCCGCCCCATGCGAAGTGCCATGCAACACAGTAGTACAAGTTTTACAGAGTGTTTCATTTTCTTTGCATTTTGACATCTAGACTTTGCTCCCGAACCTCGAATGCGATCACAGTTTAACCCTTTGGGCTTATATTCCAACTTCAAAGCTACAAATAGTTCAACTTAGCTCCCAAATATCTTTTTAACTCGAAATCACTTCCTGCAAGGAATAAAACATATGGTAAGTGCAATACCTTAACATTCAAGCTCAAACACAAGTAAAATGTAGTAATTAGAGTGAAAACTATGACTAAAACACGTGATTCTAGATTACCATTATACATAGTCAGAGGCGCATAAGACGTGTGTCGTGGCTAGAAAGGTCTATATGGGATCGATTCATTTGACCGTAGACCCTTACAATGAATCCTAACCACCAAACCCTTGTCTTTTGAATATAAAATTTTCCCTTTCTAAAGATATTAACCTAGGGGTAATGGCCCCCAGTATATGAGGCTGAACTTGTGAGGGCTCGAATACTATTGGTTTGGTGCTAACGATCAACAATTCCATTTAAGGACGATCTTCAAAACTAAGGTAGCACGTTTTGATGTCGCCTCATTAAAACCTTTTCCGAAAAACCCACTTAGAGACAAAATTGGTTCAAGGGAAAAAGAGTATAACACACGCTTTCAGACCTAATAGTCACATTTGCCATTGGCTGAGTACCTGCATAAGTTAGTCCGTGATATGCCGAAATTAAAATAGGTATTGAGTTCGTACCTTAGCAGTACTACCACTTTAGGTGTGCCACATTCCACTTGTTTGGTAGTTGTACACCATTTATCGACTTGAGTTTACACGAGCCTTTACTGGTTATTTTGGAAACTCTATATGGTCCTTCCCAATCCGAGCCTAGTATCCCGTCGTTTAGGTTCCTGGTGTGTAGTGTTAATTTTCTCAATACCAAGTCCCCAACTTGAAAATATCGAAGGTTGGCTCTTCGGTTGTAGTACATCCCGACTTGCTGCTTCTGGGCGGCCAACCGGAACACGGCGACTTCCCGCCTTTCGTCCAATAACTCCAGGCTCGTGGTCATGACCTTGCAGTTTGACACTTCGGTAGCATCCGGAACCTGAGGCTCGATTCTCCTACCTCAATTGGTATTAAGGCTTTCGCTCCATAGACTAGAGTGAATGGGGTCGCTCTGGTACTCGACTTTGAAGTCATACAGTATCCCCACAAGACTTCGGGCAATATTTCCTTCCACTTTCCCTTTGAACAGGTCAATCTCTCTTTTAGGCTTTGGAGTGTAGTTTTGTTCGTCGATTCCTCTTGCCCGTTCCCACTAAGGTAGTAAGGCGTTGATAATATCTTCTTGATCTTATGGTCTTCAAATAATTTACTTACTTGTTGTCGATGAATTGTTTTTCGTTGTCGCAAACGATCTCGGTCGGTATCCCAAATCGACATATTATGTGATCCAGATGAAGTTGATGACTTCTTTCTCCCGGACCTTCTCGAACGCCTGAGCCTCAACACATTTGGAAAAACAGTCATTCATGAATAGTATGTATTGGGCCATACTGGGTGCCGATGGCAGGGGACTGATGATATCCATTCCCCACTTCATAAACGGCCATGGCGACAGGACTGGATGTTGATACCCAATTTTGCCCTCATCTTTTTTCAAATAGTATATATATGTTTAAATAACATTTTTAGATCATTAAGAGTTGTACAAGTATTTTTTATAATCTTTCATAAATTTTAAAGCATTAAAATTGATTTTTGCATTTGAATTACTTGATTATGTATTAATTACCCCTTTAAATTATTTTATAATGATTTAATCGACCAAATTTATTATTTACGACCACATATATGCTCTCCAATATTTTATATCATTTTATATAATTTTATTTGCATTTTTAACTATTCTACGTATTTTTGCAGTAATAGCCTATACTTTAAAATTAATTGCGTTTATTATTTTACGAGGATCAAAATAATTTTTTATATGTTTACAACTTTTAGCTATTATTTTAAAATGCTTATTTGTTTAAATAATATTTTTTCAACTTATTTAGATATTTTTATTAATTTTATTTCTTTTAATTTCTTTATTTTTAAAGCTAGCCCAAACCAGACAATATTTTGGATCAATTTGGCTGCCCAGACACCCCACCTTAGCCCAATAAATGTCCCAGCCCAAACCAGATCCCTTCTATTCTCTAACCCGGTCGGAACCCCTTCAAATAACCCGCCCTGCTTCCCCTTTGGTCCTGGCCGTGATCTCAAATTATCAATGGCCCATAATAAACCTACACGTCTCTTTATATCTCCCTTACCAAAAAATCCAAGCCCATTTCCACCATTATCACCCCTAAAATCCCTAGAACCTTCCTCTTTTCTTTGAAGAACCCTAATCACTGCCCTTTTCAATCCTCTCCTAATCCCATTAACAATGGGATTCACCCATTATTTGCTTACTATATTTGTGTTCATTCGCTACTCGTTATTTTTATATGGTATCACAACTTATTTTGAGAAGTGTTTTTCTAGAAGTACTTCTCAAAAAATTACTTTTGATAAGAAGCAGTTTGTATTTGGCTAATAAATTTGAAAAGTACTTTTGGGAAGTAATTAGTGCTTTGCCAAGTTTTTGAAAACTGCTTCTAAATATATTTAAAAGTGCTTCTCAGAAAAATACTTTTGGAGAGAAGCTACTTTTTTTCATTTCTCAAAAACTATTTCTGCTTCTCCTCAAAAACACTTTTTTCTTTCTAAAATCTTGGCCAAACATCTCAAATTTTAGCCAAAAACACCTTTGGCCCAAAAAACCTTGGCCAAACATGCTACTAGTGGACGATGAGATTTGAAGGGACTAGCAATATACGTGGCGGGTGGGTATTGGGTACAAAATGACCAATAAAAAATCACCAATAACCGGCTGTAGCCGGTGTTGACGAATCATCGTCAAAAGGTGGTCTGAAGCTTCTGTGGGCCAAGAGGAAGAAGTTGAAGGTTACCATATTTGAAAAATTTAAGGAAAAAGGCGTTAAGGTTTAAAGCTTGCCTAAGGAGGAATGAATTGGTCCGTCACTCAAATCATGATGCTTGTCTCCATGTCTTTGCCTCTTCCTTACTTTATTAACTCTATATATTACCCCATTAATAATAAAATTATTTTACCTTCACAATTAATAAATACTATTTTAATTTAATAAAACAATAGAAATGCATTACAATGTGTCATAACTTATGCGGACTTCGGAACTATGATTTTTATAGAGAAAAGGTTTATGACTAGTTAGGAATAATCGATCGACAATAACTAGATTAAAACAAATACTAATCATCTGGTCGAATTTCTTTGGCCTTTTTTTATTTTTTATATTTAATAGATAAAAAAAAGAACGAAGAGAGAAACCGATGACACATGGACAAGAAAAAGATAGATCCAACATAAGCGGGAAGTTTGCTTTAATTTGAAGGTCACACCTATCGTGGTAACATTTTGTTCTAGTAAATGTTATTTTTATTGGTACGACTTTTAGAATTGTTAAACTAAATTACGGAGCAAGAATAATAAATTGTGTATACTTTGTTACGCAGTGAAAATCGTTGTAATTGTTATCAAGAAAAATTGCTCCCAAATCTACTTTGAATTACTAGGAAATAAAGTTAATCTTTCACCAATTAAATGATCTAACCTGTGTGTGTTTTTCGTGTAGAGAGGGTTAGCCAGAGAGAATTTTCTACGTTATAGAAGTTCTATATTTTTTCTTTAATATAAATAGGTAGAGTAATTTCAATTAAGGAAGATAACTCCCCACTCCCTTTTGCATGTTTACTTTAGAGTAAGTTTGTGATTATGTGTTAACTTCTCCTAATCGAGTCGGGTCAGCCCACATGGAGCGACCCGAGACCCATAATCTAACAGAACCTTGATTTAAGGTAGACGGTCTATACCATATCCTTTCGAGTGAAACCCTTTTCTGGATCCTGCGTGAATACGAGATACTTCATGCACCGAACTGCACTGCAAATATTATTTTTCTTAGGGTGAAATACAAGGTGGGTTCCAGGCTCGTGCTTGATTAAGATAGCCACATGTCTAACCAAAATTCATATTCCAAATAGTTCAATTCTCCATCAATATATTAATCATTTAATAAACTAAAGTTGTACTGAAATATTTATCATCTCAAAATAAACATGATGAAAACTAATGCTTTAAAAGTTCCTATACAAGACGAATAATCAAACCCCTAACGACTATAAGTTTGTCTCCTTATGAGAGAAATGATAAATGAAAAAGAGAAAGGGAAGGGTTTTTTATTTACCAATGTATGTCAAAATTGAGCGATGTAATCGAGAAATTGACCTAATTCTTAGAGTGAGGAAGAAGAAGAGAAGAGGAAATTGATAGAGTGTTCTATATTTCTTAGTAGCAGAAATGAGATCGGATACACAATTATATACTTGTCAATTATGTTAGCTTACATCTCACACGTGCACATCACGTATTCGAACTAACCGACTTTGTAACTAACTTCTTGACAGCTAACTAACAGCTAAGACTAACTATCACTCCTAAGATGCTGCTAATCTGCATTCGACCACTGGTCAGTTGCACTCCTCCTTGCTCAATACTCTGCATCTTCCACTACTCTCTCTCAGGCTGGAGGGCGAAAGACATCGAGCACTCCTAGCTTGGATAGAAGGAGGTGATGTTGGCTCACTCCTAGACCTTTAGTTAAGAGGTCTGCAATCTAAGACTGTGTAGCAAGATACTTGGTTTGAATGAGGCCTTCCTTCACCTTTTCTCGGACAAAATTACAATCAATTTCTATATGCTTGGTGCGCTCATGAAATATGGGATTTGCTGAAATTTGGAATGTTGATTTGCTATCACAATGAAGTTGGATTGGTCTAGACATAGGTATACCTAAATCTTGTAATAGACCAACTAACCACACAACTTCTGCCACCCAAGCTGCCATGTTGCGATACTCAGCTTCTGCTAAGCTTTGACTAAATATGTGATATTTTTTTTACTTCCATGAGACCAAGGAGTAACCTAATTTAATGGAAATCCTCTGACTGAGCATCTGGTATTAGGACAACTGCGCAGTCAGAGTCGCAATAGGCTGTTAAGTGAGTAGCTGAGGTCTAGCTTAGAAAAACCCCTAAACCAGGACAACCTTTGATGTACCTTACCACACTCAATGTCGATTCCCAGTGTGACCTCTTTGGCTGCTGCATGAAATGACTAAGTACTTGAACTGTGAAGCAAATATATGTGCGTGTGATGGTAAGATAAATTAGTTTCACAACCAATTTTTGATAATTTTATATGTCTTCTAGTATATTATCATCTGTATCTCCTGTTAATTTGTCAAATTCAACAGTGATTAGTCAAGTATTTGCTTCAAGTTATGTTGTGGCTAGCTTTGCACCACTGAGTCCAACATCAGAAACTAGTTCTAACGCATACTTCCTCTGATTTAGAAGTATCCCTTGCTTTTATCTCAACACTTCTATAACCAAGAAATACTTGAGTTCTCAAAGATTTTTGACCTTGAAATTGTTGTGTAAGCTCTGCTTTGCCTCATCAATGAGGTCTTTGTCATTTCCAGTGATTAGAAGGTCATCAACATAGACTAATTTGATCACAATACACCCTTCTCTATGTTTAGTGAATAGAGAATGATCATGAGGACTTTGAAAGTACCAAGATTCTAATAGAACATTAGTTAACTTGATATTCCATTGCCTCGATGCTTTTTGAGTCCATATAGAGACTTCAAAATCTTGCATACCTTATACTCCCCATGTCTGTGAAAACCTTGAGGAAAATCCATATAGACTTCTTCATATAAATCTCCTTGAAGGAAAGCATTGTTTACATCCATTTAGTGCAAAAACCAGTTCTTTGAAGTTGCCATACCAATGTTTGTTCTGACTGTAACAATTTTTGCAACTGGGGAGAAGGTTTCATGGTAGTTCAGTCCGTTCCTTTGTGTGTATCCATTTACCACCAAACGAGCCTTGTACTTATATATCTCCATTGGCCTTATACTTTATTTTGTATACCCACTTTGAGCCTATAGCCCTCTTTCCAGCAAGTAGTAGAACTAATTCCCAAGTTTTGTTCCCTTCTAATGCATCAACTTTTTGATGCATTTCTTGAATCTAATTGTGATCTTTAGATGCCTCCTTGAATGATCTAGGCTCTGTTGGCACAGAGAAAGAACCCATGTAGTCTTGATAGGTGGTATTGAGTTGAGTGTAGGTCATATATTGGGATATAGGATAGGAACAATGAGCCTTTGGCTTGACAGAAATGACATAATCACTTATCCAAATTGGAGGCTCGTTGTTCTGTTTGGTCTCCTACGTGAGTCTGCCTGAACATGATTATGCAGCTCATTGTGTTGATCTCTTTCTGCTGTTAACTCAACTGGTTGGATCTTAACCTGATCAGGTCTGCAACTGCAAGGGATTTATTTGTTTGAGGTTGATCAATTCTTTCTCCTGTGTCA
Source organism: Nicotiana knightiana (assembly GCA_005239525.1). NCBI lineage: Eukaryota > Viridiplantae > Streptophyta > Magnoliopsida > Solanales > Solanaceae > Nicotiana > Nicotiana knightiana. The sequence goes on from ML431622.1 coordinate 132,437, forward strand.
AGTGTTGCATCAATGTGATTTTGTGAATCAATAATTGAATTTTCCACTCCTGGCATTGCATCTGGTGTTGTTGAATGTGTGGTTTTAGGTTTTAGGTCCTCCTCTGTAGGATGTTCATCATGAGAATCTTCTGTATGTGCCTGTCTTATTCATGTATTCATTGTCTCTTTAAATAGAAAAACTTCACCTAATTCCTCTTGTGTTTCACTTTTAAAAGGAAATAGTGATTCCTCGAACTGAACATCTCTGCTAACAAAAAATTGATGGTCTTCAAGATCATATAAATTATAACCTTTCTGTGTTTCCGAATACTCTACAAAGACTGTCCTCCTTGTCGCGCCTCTTTTTTCTCGCGAAATCGGGTTTCGATACGTGACAGCTCTTTTAAGGAATGTGTTAAAAGAGAGTCGCCACCTAAAGGGTTTGAGGTGCATTAGGGAACCTATTTTAAAATAACTCTGGTTTAACCAGTTAGTGTCACCAAAGATCGGGTAAGGGCTCAAATTACCTCGAAGAGAAGTTGTTAGGCACTCTTCGAGGTCCACAAATGTGGGTCCCGGCCGAACTCGAATTATATGAATCAGTCAAATAAATAGAGAGAAAACAAGAAGTTTGGGCAGATATTATCAAAAGACCCTGAACAAACACAAATAATTGATTTTAAGACAAGATGGGGGTTCCTAAGTTTTTTAGCCTAAAGGATCACCCCGTGCAACATAAATAATACTTCGTAACTCCCTCGAGATGGGGTGTTACTCATATTATTTAGCGGGCACAGACTATCATCTCCTGCTACCCGATTATTATCTTTAAGTTCTTACCTAAAGCGCACTAGTTGATTCCAAACTGTACCTTCTGCGTGCACTACCCTTCCCATGTCTATGGCCCATGAGGCGTTTGGACCTCTATTTTGGATGGTTCTAGACTTAACTTAGGCTGCTCAATAATGATAAAACTAGGCGACATACAAAACAAGTTGGACTTCATGTAAAGGAAATTAAGGGCTCAAGTTAGCCTCTACATTTAGAAACAAATGTACGCGAACAAATTCTCACATTAGGCGTTATACAGTTTCAGAATTGAGGCAAATTAAAGCCATTAAGCCTTGTAGACATGGTTTCTATGTGACCTCGAATTCAAACGTGCAAGCAGTTTCATATGCAAGGTGCCACTTTAAACTTATAGACCTAATTTCCAAACAACTATACAGTTTAGGGGTATTTGGTATTGCATGATAATAATCGAAATTATAGATTATAAGTGATTAAACCTATAGACATGATATCTAGGTGATTTACACAGTAATTGGCAGTGATAACCATTGGAAATACTTAGAATTACTCAATTTGATCCTATGAGAATGCTTTCTAATAGTGGCATGGCTAAGCAATGAAACAGTGTTTGAAAGTGTAGTATTAACACTTTAAGGCGAGTGGTAATACCTTATAGGCAGGATTTCTACCAATTAACAATTGAAAGTGATTTTTTATACTTAGCTCCTATCGGCATGTATTCTAGGTGAGAAGTATGATAACAATAGAAAATTAACCAACTAAGGTCGTATATGCATGATTTCTAGATGAAGATCAGTAGAACATAAGTTATTATAATCCTATGGTCATGGTATCTAATGAGTATGCTGCAGTTATGCAAATTGAAAGAATGGTCATTGACATTTTATTTTCTATAGGCATGATATCTAACAAAACACATAGGGGCAGAACATGTTGAATGAATTAAGAACTCAAGTCCTATAGGCAGGTTATCTAACAAACACATAGGAGCAGAACATGTTGAACGAATTAAACACCTATAGGCAGGATTTCTACCTTTTCATTCAAACATTAGAATAGACCAATTTTCCCAATTTTACTAACACCCCAATTGTTATTACAGAATTATTATAGGCCCAATGAATGAAATAAATTACAAAGTTACAAAATAACTATAGTGGGCCTAAGACAGGCCCAAAGTATATGCAGCCCAGCCCAGCCAGGCCTTCAATTTCATATCCATACAGGTTTCACCACAGCCCAGAAATCACAGTTGATCAAACCCAGAAAACAAACTTCATTTACACAAGATAGCCCAAACCCAGTAGCCATAGTTGATCAAAAGATCTAGAAAATAGCCATTTACACAAGCTAATTGGCTTATTCAGTAGGTGGAAAGGGGGGAGAATTGACAATTAGGACAAAGTGGCCAAAGAACCTTAGACGCTAGTGTGTCAGAATTCACAAAGATCTCAAAATGGACCCCGAGCAGTGCTCACACTAGGGAGGTTAATGCAGAAGCTTTAGGGGGCCTTGGCTTTCTGCCGGCCAAGAATTAGAGACTCATAACAAGGAACAACTAATGAAAATAGTAATAAAGTAACAAGTTTGTAAAAGCATTTGCAAACACTACAAAATGATCACATAATGGTCATGTCAATACAAGGGATGCAAGCATTCAAGAAACAGGATAATACTGCAAATTGTCACATAACACAATGGGGAAACAATCAAGGCAGAACACTCAAATTATCAGTAACATAAAACTAAACATGCTTTGAATTTTCCAGAATGCCTAAGTTAAATACAAATACATTATTAAGCTAACAGTTCATAGGCAGAATCACATATGAAAAAAGTCAGGGAATTATAACAAATCATGCAATTTCATATAACACATACATGATAATTAGAACATAATGGAATAAATATTGCGAAAGTTTAAGAACTGACCAGTTATTTCTCGATAAACAAGAAAAGAACATCAATCAGGGCCCAGAATCTCAAATGTGTCAAGTTCCTAAGCGTTTCAAGAACGCAAGGCAATGCTCACACCCAAGAAAGGTCAGAAAAGTAAAAAATCCAGTGGCCTTGACTTTCAGCCGGCCAAGAGCCAAATACAAAACAAGAAGGTCAATCAACACAGAGTAAAGCCTCAGTTTATTTAGTGAAAATTTTGTGATTTTTTCCGTCTCTCTAGAAAGGAATGGGGGAGGGGTTTATATAATAGTAAGAAATCAAACAGTAACAAAGTAATTTAAGCAATAAACGAGGAATAGATATATAAATAGATCTAAAAAATCAATTTAGGAGACTGTAAACTTTAGTATTTTTAGGGGAAGTAAATACCAACAGAATATACACAGAACGGTAGCATAGGACGAATAAAGACAAAAGTAATTCTCAAAAACAAGGATTTGAACAAATTTTGGTTCGATTTTGTAAACCCTAGTTTTAGGGAAAGTAAGAATCAACAGAATATAAACAGTTATTCGGACTCAAAGTAGCATAGGATGAACATAGGCGGAATAACACTCAAAAATTAGGGATTTGAACCGATTTTTGTTTGATTTTGAAGAGATCTATTTGTCATGTTTAGGCAAGCACTATAGGAGAGTAGCCATAACCAGAAGAGGTCTTAAATGGCAAGAAACGACCATTGAATCCCATATTATGTGGTATTAGGAGAAGATTTAGGGGGGCGGCGGCTAAGGTTCTTTAGGAGGGAGAAGGGAGATGGGAGAATATTAGGGCGGCGGGAAAAGGGGAGTGATTTGGATTAGGGGGCGGCGGTTAGGGGTAATTAAAAGGAGGGAAATAATAACGGTTGTTTATCTTTAGAGATCAAAGGCCAGGATTAAAAAGTGAGTGGGGCGGGTCGTATTAAATGGGTACCGATCGGGTTGGGATTAGTAGGTCATTGGTTTGGGTGGGGTTATTTGAGCTATTGTATTAGGTGTTTTGGGGCATTATTTGGTCCGAAATGGGTTTTAAAGTGGGGCTAGTTTTTAAATAGCCAATATTTTAACAAAAATAATTTATAAAATTAATTAATAAATAACAAAAATATTATTTATGCACGAAAATGATTAATATAGGCTACTATTGCAAAAAACAATGCAAATGTAATTATGAAAAATATAGTAAAATATTATACATTAATATAGGCTATTATTGCAAAAAAAAAGTACAATTAGCCTAAAAAAGCAAATGTAATTATGAAAAATATAGTAAAATATTTAAAAACATACATTCTGGTGTAAATAATAAGTTTAGATGATTAAATCATCATAAAAAATAATTTGAAGGATAATTGTTGGATATTTATATAATAAAATGCAAAAAGAAATTAATTTAAAGACTTTAAAAATTATGGAAAATTATGAAAAATGTATGTATAGGTTTATAAACTAAATGATGATGAAAATGTAATATTTTGAAAGTATATATATCTTTTTCCAAAATATGAGGAAAAATTGGATATCAACAGTTGTCCCTCTTTACTCGGGAATGAAGAAAGAGTTGTTGGGTAAAGAAATGATGACCAATTTTGACCGAATGGGGTGATTTGTAGAATGGAGGCCGAAATCCAGTTTATGAGTTGCCTACATATCCATGGTTTTACGAAAATCAGGTCGTGTGTAATTCTCGATCCAGCGGTGAACTGAGCCGATGGAGTTGTTATAGGAATGGACAGGTTCTTCTAGATAGGACTATATCCAATGCGTTTATATGGAATTGTGAATGGATGTATCTTAGAACGGTTATGGATGAGTATTTGAACGGTTATCAAGTCGAAGTGGGTAACTGACGGTGGTTGGCTGCATTTGAAATAATTGCAGGATGTGAACATTGAACGGAAACTGGAGCGAAGATTGCTCCCGTTGGGAGAACGATTACCTCCTGGATCACCTGCAAAACTTAAACACTATGCATGCAGGTATATATATTACGACAATTTAAACATGAGGAAAATTCCCTTTGGACCATGAAAGATGTATTTGGACGACGGGGATGATGTCCTTATACCATGATGTCCTGGGCCATGAATCGCGTGATAAGGGATTAGCAGGCCATGGAATGATGTTCTCAGGCTATGAAAATAGTGCCTCTGAACTATGACGCCTTTGAATAATGATGTGCAATATTGAGAGATCCCTAGGCCATGGCATGGTGTCTTCCGGCTATGAGGATGATGCCTTCGGACAATGACGCCTTTGAACAAAATGGCAATATTTTAGCCCATGAGATGCAAAGACATGATGCTTGGTCATAAGCGAAATAAGACAGAGCTTAGTCTTGTGTAAGATTGGGGCCAGAGCTTAGCCCCGAGAAAAATAGAAAATAGTGCTAGATTTCAAGTAGCATAGCATTTGGTATTATGCAAGGAAAGGCAATGCTTAGCCTTATGCAGTTGAGGAGGCAGGTCTTAGCCTCATGCAAAATGGGAGACAATGCTTAGTCTCAGGCAAGGAAAGGCAATGCTTAGCCTTATGCAGGATGGGAGACATTGCTTAGTCTCATGCAAAATGGGAGACAATGCTTAGTCTCATGCAAGGGAAGGCAATGTTTAGCCTTATGCAATTAGGGAGGCAGGGCTTAGCCTCATCCAAAATGGGAGACAATGCCTAGTCTCATGCAAGGGAAGGGAATGCTTAGCCTTATACAGGATGGGAGATAATGCTTAGTCTCATGCAAAATGGGAGACAATGCATAGTCTCATGCAAGGGAAGGCAATGCTTATCCTTATGTAATTAGGGAGGAAGGGCTTAACCTCATGCAAAATGGGAGACAATGCTTAGTCTCATGCAAGGGAAGGCAATGCTTAGCCTTAAGCAATTAGGGAGGCAGGGCTTAGCCTCATGCAAAATGGGAGACAATTCTTAGTCTCATGAAAGGGAAGGCAATGCTTAACCTTATGCAATTAAGGAAGCAGGTCTTAGCCTCATGCAAAATTGGAGACAATGCTTAGTCCCATGCAAGAAAAGGCAATGCTTAGCCTTGATGCCCATAAGGTAAGGCCTGAATTTCTCCATTGCAAAGACTATAGCCAACAATTCTTTTCTGGAGACGGTGTAGTTCATTTGGACGGAGTTCATGGTCTTGCTTGCATAGTAAATGGGGTGAAAGATTTTTTTCACCCTTTGTCCCAACACCGCACCCACCTCCACATTACTCGAATCACACATGAGCTCGAAAGGGGAGCTCCAAAATGGCGCGATGATAATTGGCGTGGTAGTAAGCTTTTGCTTCAACAACTCAAATGTTCTCATACAATCTTCATTGAAGTTGAACTTGGAATCTTTCTCTAGTAGCTTGCATAGAGGATTTACCACCTTTGAAAAGTCTTTGATGAATCGCAGGTAAAATCCCGCATGTCAAGAAAGCTACAGACTCCCTTCACCGAAGTTGGAGTAGGCAAGTTGGAAATAACCTTTATCTTGGCTTTATCAACTTCAATGCCATCCCTTGAGATTTTGTGGCCAAGGACCATCCCCTCCTCAACCATGAAATGGCATTTTCCCAATTCAATACGAGGTTTGTTTCTTCACAATGGGAAATGACTTTATCAAGATTTTTCAAGCACTCCTCAAAAGAATCCCTTACCACGCTGAAGTCATCCATAAGAACCTCCAGGAAATCTTCAACCATATCAGTGAAAATTGCCATCATGCACCGCTGGAATGTGGCGGGTGCATTGCATAAGACGAATGGCATCCTCTAGAAAGCAAATGTCCCATAGGTACAGGTGAAGGTAGTCTTTTCCTGGTCTTGTGGAGCTATCAAGATTTGATTATAGCCTGAGTACCCGTCCAATAAACAATAGAAAGATCTCCCAGCAAGTCTGTCCAATATTTGGTCCAAGAAAGGCAAAGGGAAGTGATCCTTTCAGGTCACCTTGTTCAATTTGTGGTAATCCATACACACCCGCCAACCAGTCATGACCCTTGTTGGAATAAGCTCATTCTGAAGAACAGTCATGCCACCCTTTTTAGGAACACATTGGACTGGAGAAGTCCAAGCACTATCAGAGATTGGGTAGATGACCCCAGCATCGAGCCACTTGGTTATCTCTTTCTTGAAAACCTCATGCATTGCCTCATTTAGCCTCCGTTGGTGTTCTACGAAAGGCCTTGCTCCATTTTCAAGAATGATCTTGTGCATACAGAAAGCGGGGTAATGCCCCGAATATCAGCAAGTGTCCAACCTATGGCCTTCTTTCTCCTTTTAAGCACTTTGAGTGTAGAGTCTACCTACAATTTGGTTAGGCAAGATGAAAGTATAACAGGTAAAGTACGAAAAGGACCCAAAAATTCATACCTGAGGTGTGGTGGAAGTGGCTTCAACTCCAGGGTAGGTGGCTCTTCAATTGAAGGCTTTGTCGGAGGAGTTTTTCGATTTTCCAAATTCAAGGATAACTTACGAGGACCATATGAATAAGAACACATGCCTTGTAGATCATAGGTACACTCGATCAAGCCGTCCACCACAATATTATCATGATTCAACAACACTACTTCCACGGGGTCTTCAACATTGATTATTGAGCTAGTTTCATCAATCATGACCTCGGTGACAAGGTACATGAAAGAACACACCTCCATGCTTTTGGGTTGTCTCATTGACTTGCGAATGTGGAAAATGACCTTTTCATCGCCCACCAGGAAGGTGAGCTCACCGGCCTCCACGTCGACTAATGCCTTCCCCGTTGCAAGGAAATGTCTTTCCAAGATGATTGGAACTTCATAATCTACCTCACAATCCAAGATAACAAAATTCCGGGTAAGATGAACTTGTCAACCCGCACCAAAATATCATCAATGATTCCAAGCGGCCGCTTCATAGATCGATCCGCCATTTGAAGTCGCATAGAAATTGCCCTAGGTTGACCAATTCCCAAGGTTTCAAAGAACGAATATGGCATCAAATTGATGCTAGCTCCCAAGTCGTACAACGCCTTGGCAAAATCCGTGCTACCAATTGTACAATGAATGGTGAATGCCCCGGGGTCTTCAAGCTTGGGTGCCATTGAGTGCAATATTGCACTCACTTGGTGAGTCATTTTTATAGTCTCACACTCCATTGACCTTTTCCTTGTGACCAAGTCTTTCATAAACTTGGCATACCCGGGCATTTTCTCAAGTGCTTCAACTAAAGGAACATTGATGGATAAGCTCTTCATCATGTCAATGAATTTATTGAATTGATTATCACTCTTTTTATTTTCCAACCTTTGAGGATAGGGAGGAGGAGGCCTAGGAAATGGTGCCTTTGCTAGACAGGTTCACGTCCCTTTGCACTTTCTACTCATGGTCATGAATATCAATCCTCACTTTACTAGTCCTCGGCTCTTCGACCGCATGCTCAAACCCAATCGGAACCTCATCATTTTGCAAATAATCATCACCACCAACAACTCTTTTTTTCTTTGAAGAACTAGCCTCAACACCTCGTTCACTTCTTGTGGTCAATGACATGGCATGACCAGTGTTGTTGTTATTGTTCCCACCCATGGGGTTCACCACCGTATCACTAGGTAGGGACCCCTTCGTGCGTGTTTTCAAGGCTTGTGAGATTTTTCCCATTTGAACTTCAAGATTTCGGATGGAGGTGGTATGGGAAGCGATTTGAGCATCTGAAGCTGCATTGCGTTCCATCATTTGTTTGAACATATGCTCGATCCTACCCATATCATTACTTGAGGAACCTTGGCCTTGTGATTGATAGGGGGATGGATTGTTGGGTTGTTGATACATCGGGGGCCTTTGAAAACCCAACCCCTGATTGCCATTTCCACCCCAATTGTTGTTTCCGCTCCAATTGTTGTTATTGCCACCCCATTGTTGATTGTTGTTCCCCCAATTGCTTGAGTTGTTATTGTTGTTCCAATTACCTTGCCTTTGGTTGCTCCAATTTTGGTTGTTCCCTTGATTGTTCCTTTGCCCTTGAAAATTGTTGGCATACATTACATCTTCATTTTGCTCATCATAGGAATCCTCTTGACTATATCCACTCACTCTTTGGTCGAATTAGTCATTTTTGCTTTGCATTTGATTCCTACGAGGCCTTCGCTTGTTCACCAAAAGATTTACCCCCTCCATAGCATGCACTTGCTTCGGACCTTTTATTTGTTGAGGTTGTGCCTTAGCAAGTTGATTCATGGTGGTGGTAAGTTCGACAATTGATTGCCCATGATCTTGAAGCTCTTTGTGGAGATTAATAAAACTCGGATCACCCTGGGGCACATTTTCTCTACTCTGCCTTGCTGACGAAGTGTCACCCATTTCATCTAAGATGTCACATGCCTCAGTGTAAGTCAGCTTCATAAAGCTGCCTCCAGCGAGTTGGTTGACCACACACTGATTTGTGGTATTGATGCCTTGGTAGAAAGTCTGTTGTATCATAGCCTCCGTCATGTCATTGTTTTGGGCACTCTTTGACCATAGTTCTATTGCATTCCCAAATCTCGTGAAGGGGCTCATTCGTCTCTTGCTTGAATGCCAATATCTCGTCTCTCAATGCCGCCATGTGCCTAGGGGAGAAAAACTTAACAATGAACTTATCCGCCAATTCAACCCATGTAGAGATAGAAGGATTGTGGAGTCGTTCAAGCCAATCCAGGGCCTTCCCTCGAAGAGAGAAAGGAAATAATCTGAGCCTCAAGGAATCCTCTGATACATTGGTTTGCTTGCTCCCCCAACATGTGTCCACAAAGCCTTTTAAGTGCTTGTACACATTTTGATGAGGAGCTCTCGTGAAATACCCTCGCTTCTCCAGGAGTGTCAACATGACATTAGTGATTTGGAAGTTGCCCGCCCGGATTCTGGGTGTGACAATTACACTTGCATACCCCTCGTTTGGAAGCACCCGAGGAGAAACTTTGGGAGGCGGAGGCGGGGGAGGGTCTGGAATTTCATCATTGGGATTAGCATGTCGGCCCCGTCTTGGAGGTGGAGGCACTAGATTCAATTCATCCTCTCCATTATCATATACCTCCTCCCCCGATATAACATTGCCTAAAGGATAAGCCATATGTACCCGTATTGATTTAAACACACAAGTTAACAAAAAGAAGGAAAGAAAAATAATCTACACCCCACTCAAATAGATAGTCAACACCCTTATAACTCCCCGACAACGGCGCCAAAAAGTGATTGGCGCCCACCTATACCACAATAAGTAGCAAGGAAGGGGTCGAAGCAGCTTTTACCCGAATGGGTCTGGATCGATTTCCACAGGGAGCTATGTAAATGGGAGTTGAATGTCTAATTGACCTAGTGGTGTTTCAAGTTCTTAATTACACTTCTCATCATAAAGGTTTGTGATTATACTAAGGTTTAAACTAAAAGAGACTAATCTAGCTAACTATGTTCTTTTTTGTGGATTTTCTCAAGTAATTAAAAGCACCAGGGCTGTGACTTACTCCTAGGCGAGTGAGTAATGGAATCTAAAATCGAGGATAATCTTGTGAGTTGTGGGTGAATGACATAACATCATGATAATTTGCTCACCCAATACCTTTCGGTAATTTGGGTGACTTTGCCCGAATTGGCCTTCTCAAGCACAATTAGGTGTTTCATGAAATCAAATAAAATGTCTCAAGTCGGGTATAGCTATCTCTAACATCCACTCTTTTACTGGGGCTATCAATCTCTTGAGCTCACCCCAATACCTTGTTATCCTAATTACCTAGACTTGGGTCATATTTCTCAAGAGTAACCCTAGTCATTAAGGCATGAAATTGTGTTTGCAATCACTAAATCTAAGAATTATGCACAAATCAGACTTAAAATCAAACACTGATACACAAAATCATCCTAAAATGAAAGACCCATTAGTTACCCACACTAGGGTTGGGTCACAACCCTAGCTTAAGGTCTAGCTACTTATAATTAAAGAAGAAACTAAGATAGATGATAAAATTGAATTCATAAATGTAAATTACAAGATAGAAATTGAAGAACTATTGTAAGAACTAGGATAAAATTACTCAAAATAGGCAAAACCTATTGTTCATGTGTTCCTCCTAACAGCTGATGCCCTAAAAAATTGATAAAAATATGTATTTATACTAGGCTAAAAATACTGGACAAAATTACCCCTACGGAGATTTCTCTCCCAGCGTATTTCTGAGCGCTTCGGTGGACTGACTTCCGATGTCGCGTAATAATTTCCGTTGCGGAAATCTTGGACCTCGATGACTCTTTGATTCTCCATTCTGCGTCCAGCGGAATATTGAAGCGCCACAGCTGTGGCCAAAATGCGGCAGCGAAAAAGTGCCACTAACCGCGAAAGTCTGAAATCCCAATTTGGCTGACTCTCTGAAGTTTTACAAACTCTCCCAGCATAGTATTGAATGCTGCAACGGAAAAACAGCGCTATCAGCGGTGAACATTGCCTCAAAAATCATCTCTCTGAAGTTTGGCAACGGGGCAGCGGTTGGAAATCCGCTGCAGCAAATGACAAACGCTGCAGCAGAACAGTGAACGCTGCAGCTGCTCTATTGGGTACTGGGACAATGAAGTGTTTCTCCTTTTTGAGTCCTTTTAGATCAATATTCACAATTCCACTCAACTCCTACAATTTAAACAACTTGCATCAAAATGTGGGAGTATTTTAGTCAAATTTGCCTCAAAACCTAAGAAAAAGGGAGTAAATAGTAAGCACAAATCACTAGTTATCGATGGCTAGGGTTAGGGGAGAGCTTGAGAGAGAGAAGAGAGAAGGAGGGATTCAAGGGCGGCCGAGTTGAGTGAATGATTAGTGTTAGAGTGTTAGGAGTTAATTAAAAACGGAAATGGATCCTGGACCGTTGATCTTCTGAGATCAACGGCCAGGATTCCATCTGGGGTTGGGGCGGGTTTAAGAATTGGGTTATGGGTATTAAGGCTATGATATTAATTAGGCTGCGGGTAATAATTTGCGTTAAGGTCCGAAATTAAACCAATTTAAAAGAGGCTACTTGTTAAATACCCACTTAATTGATAAAATAATTTGTAAAAATAGTTAATAAATTATAAAAATGATTTTTATGCATAAAACTGATTTAAAATAATTACTTAATATTATAAAAATACAAAAGATCATTTTCATGCGAAATAAGGTAATTATGCAGTCGTGGGCTATTATTGCAAAGTTATTGCAATTAGAACCCTAAAATGTAAATATGGCTATTCATGAAATAATTAAAGCTTAGTGTAAATGTAAATGATAAAATTAAGCAATAAAATTATCATAAAACCAATGGTGATGCAATTCGTAATTGCCTATATAATAAAAATGATGGGATAAATTAATTAAAATTCTTTAAGAATGTAGAAATTATGAAAAAATATTAATTGATGCTCATGTATTTTGAAGATATATATGCATTTTGGAAATAATATAGGAAAAAATTGGGTATCAACAGTTGCCCCTCTTTACCCGGAAAGGATGAAAGAGTTGTCGGGTAAAGATATGATGGCCAATTTTGACCGAGTAAGGTATTTTGAGAGACATACGTTGCACTTTGGTTTCGAGCTGCCTACATATCCCTGGTTTTATAGGAATCTGGTTGTGTGTAGTTCTAGATTCACCGGCGAAATATACCGATAAAGTTATCACAAGAACGGACACAAGGTTTTGAATAGGTGAAATCGTTACGATGAGCGGTCAGGTTTGAAATAGTATGAAGGAAATGAAGCAGGATTGCTCTCGCTGGGGTAATGGTTGCTTATCGGGTTACCTGTAAATAAAAGACGTACTACAAGCATATATCTTTGCGTTAATTTAAACGTGATGCAAATTCCCTTTAGATCATGAGGATTTTCTTTGGACAATTGAGGATGTCGTCCTTAGACCATGATGTCCTGGGCCATGAATTGTGTGGTAAGGGATTTGCATGCCATGAAATGGTATTCTCGGGCCGTAAAATTGGTGCCTCTAAACCATGACACCTTTGAATAATGATGTGCAAGTTTTAGAGATCCTCAGTCCATGGCATGATGTCTTTCGGCTATGAGGATGGTGCCTTCAGACTATGACGCCTTCAGACAAGTTTGGCTACATTTCAACCCATGAGGTGCAAATACATGATGCTAGGAGCAACAAGATAGAGCTTATTCTTGTATGAAGTTGAGGGCAGAGCTTAGCCCGAGAGAAGAGAACGATGCAAGAGCGAGACAGTGCTTAGTCTCGTGCAAGATTCGGGACAGCGCTTAGTCCCATGCAAAGAAAAGGCAGTGCTTAGCCTTATGCAAGATTGAGACAGAGATTAGTCTCATGCAAAAATCGGGACAACGCTTAATCCAATGCAAAGAGAAGACAGTGCTTAGCCTTATGCAGGATTGAGACAGAGCTTAGTCTTATGCAAAAATCGGGATAGTGCTTAGTCCCATGCAAAGAGAAGGCAATGTTTAGCCTTATGCAAATAGGGAGGCAGGGCTTAGCCTCATGCAAGATTGAGACAGAGCTTAGTCTTATGCAAAATTTGGGACAGGGCTTAGCCCCATGTGAAGGGAAGGCAGAGCTTAGCCTTATGCAGATATGGAGGCAGGGCTTAGCCTCATGCGAGATTGAGACAGAACTTAGTCTCATGCAAAGTTCAGGAAAGGGCTTAGTCCCATGCAGAGGGAAGGCAGAGCTTAACCTTATGCAAATATGGAGGCAGGGCTTAGCCTCATGCAAGATTGAGACAGAGCTTAGTCTCATGCAAATAGAAGGCAGAGCTTAGCCTTGCAAGTAGGGAGGCAGGGCTTAGCCTCATGCAAGATTGAGACAGAGCTTAGTCTCATGAAATGAACAATAAGTGATAGCAGAGTATTTTTTATTTGGAGATGAGTTTGGATATCTTTGCTGTTATGAAGACTTGTGATTCCAAGGTGTGCATATTCCTTGTTTTTACATTCAAAGAAAAATCATGAGTTTTGCAGGGGGAAGGTTGGTTCGTGTCTTCGTCTTCTTCCTGATTTGCTCCGCTCTGTCTGAAGGTCCTGTTCAAATTATTGGGGTAGCGTTTGCTAAAGCAGAGTTTATGTTCAAAAGCATGCATGCATAATTTTTGAAGACATAGTAAAATATAGTTTAGAAATTGGTTAGATGAACCGGTGACTGTAACATGATCAAAGACATTGCGACTGCTTCTGCCGCAGAATTCCTCCTCAAAATTCTGCCCCAGTACTTCTGACTGCTCTATATGTTGCGATTGGCTGAACTTGCTTGGTCCTCCTCCAAATTCTGCCCTAGTATCTGGTTATGGGGGAAATAGAAATTCTATTGAATTGTGACCGAACCCACAGGGCTGCCTACGTATCCCCTCTTAAATGGGAATCAGGTCGAGCGTAGTTCAATTTACATCGTGTAGAAAAGCATAAGATGATTTACACATAATATATTTTGACTGCATCTGAGTTGATTAGACAATGTCGAATTCACTCAACAAGATTTTCCACTTAGATAGATTGCCAGTGGGCATGGGCTTCTGAAAGATATACTTCAAGGGATCCATTCTCGATATGAGATATATTATATAAGCACAGAAGTAATGCCTCGGGTTCTGAGCTATCCAGGTCAAGGCACAGTAGGTACATTCCAGCCGATAATATCGTGCTTCATAAGGTGTAAACTTCTTACTTGGGTAGTAGATGGCCTGTTCTTTTCTCCTTATCTCATCGTGCTGTCCCAGAACGCAGCCGAAAGCTCCATCTAGCACTGCAAGGTAAAGTTGCAGTGGCTTACCTAGCTCTGGCGGGACTAAAACTGGTGGTGTTGATAAGTACCCCTTGATTTTGTCAAAATCCTTTTGACAATCCTCGGTCCAACTAATTGCAGCGTCCTTCTTCAACATTTTGAAAATCGGCTCACATATTACTGTGGATTGTGCTATGAAACGGCTGATGTAGTTAGGCGTCCCAGGAAACTCATCACATCTTTCTTGCTTTTTGGAGGTGGTAACTCTTGGATGGATCCAATTCTATTCCCCGACGGTTGATGATGAATCCCAATAGCTTTCCGGCGGGAACCTCGAATGCACACTTTGCGGGGTTTAGCTTTAGGTTGTACTTCCGAAGTCTATCAAAGAATTTCCTCAAGTCTTCTATGGGATCTGTGGCCTTATTGGATTTAATGATGACATCATCCACATATACCTCGATTTTTTTGTGTATCATGTCATGAAAAATAGTTGTCATGGCCCTCATGTATGTGGCCCCAGCATTCTTTAGGCCGAATGGCATCATCTTATAACAATACACCCCCCATAGTGTAATGAAGGATGTTTTCTCTGCGTCTTCTTCGTCCACCCAAAACTGATGATAACCAGCGAAGCAATCTACAAAGGACTGGAGTTCATGCTTGATGCAATTGTCGAATCAGAATGTGTATGTTTGCTAGCGGGAAATCATGCTTTGTACTTGCTCTGTTTAGATCCCGATAATCAACACAGACTCTAACTTTCGCATCCTTCTTCGGAACTGGCACAATGTTGGCTAACCAAGTTCGATATTCAACTACCCTGAGGACCTTGGCTTTGATCTGCTTAGTAACCTCTTCTTTGATTTTCAGGCTCATATCATGCTTGAATTTCTTGAGTTTCTGCTTCACTGGCGGACATATTGGATTTGTAGGTAACTTGTGAGCCATTATGGATGTGCTCAACCATGTCATATCGTCGTATAACCATGCAAAGATATCCTCATATTCCTTCAGGAACTGAGTGTATTCCTCTTTTTCTGACGGTGACAAATGTATGCTGATGCGGGTCTCCTTGACGGTTTCAGAATCTCCCAAGTTGATTATCTTAGTTTCTTCCAGGTTGGACTTAGGCTTGTTCTCAAAATCCTCTACTTCTCTGACGATTTCCTCTGGTATGGCATCCTCTTCTTCTGAATCATTATCCTTTTGTTGCGTTGTCTCATTATACGTCACAGTTGTCGGTTCATCGAGATAAGAAATAGTAATGTTGTAGGGATAAAGATATGAAAGAAAAATAGTAATAATAAAACATCAAGCCATTTAACATGTCAAACAAAAATGATTTTTAATAACTTAAATAACGTTTTTGGAACCTTGAAAAATATTATTTAAGACAAAAAAAATGCAAAAGTGGAAATCATTTTTTAGAAAAACAAACAATGTCATTCAGCCTTGCTACCCCGGGACTCGTTGGGCCCTTGATGGTCTAATAGTCCAGTTCTTGAGGAATGCTCCTATCTCCACAGCTTGGCTGGTAGGGCCTTCCTCCTCCTCCTCCTCGACAATTACACAATGGTCCTTGTCATCATCTTCCAAGAACAAACTCCTCAATGCCGCCAATTCTTGTTCTTCCTACGATCCTTATAAGATATCGGCTTGCTGGAATGCCTGACTCAAGTGAGGCACGGTTTGCTCAAGAGGGTAGTATGGACCATGCCACGGCGGTGACCAGTCATTGTATTCCTTCCAGGTACCCTAGCCCAAAGGTTGTACCATGTCGTTTCAACTGTATTGGCTTGGAGATACCCTGAAGATTTTTACCAAGCCCCCTGCCAAGTTCGTACCCTTGCCATGCTAGCATGCTTGCTATCTTTCTACTCCACCACTTATCATTCTCAATCGTGTTGACCCGCTCGATACGATGGTAGGTTTCTCCACCTAACCTTCTTCTGTTTTCAATCATCGGGATAGTCTGACTAGTGTAAATGGGGTTTCTCCCATCTCCATGGATAATTACTTCCTGGTGGTTCTATTCGAAATTCACGGCCTGATGTAAAGTAGATGCTACAGCCCCATCGGCATGTATCCATGGTCGTCCCAACAGCAGATTGTAAGAGGCAGATATGTCCAGTACATGAAACTCAACATCAAACCATGCAGGGCCTATCTGCAGGCAGAGATTAGTTTCTCCAATGGTAGCTCTCTAAGACCCGTCAAATGCTTTCACATTCATAGCTCCCTCTCGTATCTCATGTAGGACTTTTCCCAACCTCTTCAATGTTGTCATTGGGAAAATGTTGAGGTTTGATCCTCCATCAATCAAAACTCTGGCGATGAACTTATCTTCGTATTGCACTATGATGTGCAGTGCCCAGTTGTGATTCAACTCTTCAGGCAGCAGCTCGTCTTCGTGGAAGGTGATTTTGTGGCTTTCTCGCACTTGTCCCACCATATTGGCCATTTCTCCACCAGTGATGTGCCTCAGAATTTTGTAGCAGCGACAGGATAGATATCTGAGCGGGAGTCTTGTTCAGATGATCAATGACAGAGTACTCCCTTGCCTGTACCTTCTTCTAGAGGTCATCTAGACCAGTTTTAATGACGGGTTGTTTGTTAGAAGCTTGCTTAATGGTTTCTCCTAAATGTTCAGGTGCATAAACCCTTCCTGCTCTGGTCATTCCTTGTGCAGTGTCGGATTCTTCTGTCTTTGACTTTCCTTTTCTTCTAGCCTCGGCCACATAATCCCAAGATACAGCATTGGGACTGAAGGGTGGTGTGGATGCCACCGTTACAATGAAAGGTGTGGCCACCTCCACTTCAAATGGAGTGAGTGTTGTTGCAGGTGGTTCTACTTCTAAAGGAACCGATGCGGCTACCTCGACTTCAGCTAGCGGCTGTACCTATACCACAATGGGATTGACTTTGACTACAGGTTTCTTAGGATCATCACCTTCTCGAATAAGCCCGATTCATCCCTCGGGATCCCACTCTTCATCAGTTTCTATCACATTGACCCCTCCACCCCTATAATCTGGGAGAGGATTATTGCGGACATTAGGTGCAGCTTCCTTCGCATGTATGACCTTACTATCAATTAATGTTTGTATCTTGTCTTTCAAGGTGCGGCATGCATCAATAGTGTGTCCATTCATGCCATAATGATATGCACAGGTCTTGTTTGGATTGACCCATTGAGATGAATTCTCCATTGCCACAGCGGGAATAGGGGTGACATATCCGGCGGCTTTCAACCTTTCATACAGCTGGTCGATGGGTTCAGCAATGGCGGTGTACTGTCTGGGTGGTTTGCGGTCAAAACTAGACCTGGGTTTTTGGTAGTTTGGACGAGTTGGAGGTGATTGATAATAGGATTGTTGAGTGTTAAAGGTGTGGTAGGCGGTAGCAGGTTGGGAATATCTTGGAGGTGATGGTTGGTATGTGGGTGGAGGTGTTTGGTATGAGAGTGGAGGGGTCTGGTATACAAATGGAGTTTTGGGTCACTGGGCAAGCATTACTGTTCCCACATCTTTCTTCTTCGATATACCACCTGATTGCAATTCTTTATTCTTGGCCTGTAGTGCCTCGAAATTTGTAGCCATCCCGCTTTTAATACCCTATTCAATCCTTTCTCTGAGTTTGATGATATCATAGAACTTATGGTTCTCAATGACCATTAAACTTTCATAATATTGTAGATCTTGTGCCCGGACAAAGAACTTGTTCATCTATTTTTCGTCCAATGCTGGCCTAACTATGGCTGCTTCCGAGCCCCATCGAGTAGCATACTCGCGGAAAGTCTCATTTGGCTTCTTCTTTAAGTTCTAGATATAGAAAACATCTGGTGCATTCTCCATATTAAATCTAAACCTGTCCATGAACTCGGATGCCATGCTCACCCAATTGGCACACTTCTTAGGATTCTGGCTTATGTACCAGGACAGAGCATCTCTAGTAAGACTCCTCATGAAGAGCTTCATTCGAATCCTTTCATCTTTTCTGACCCCCACGAGCTTGTCACAATAAGTCCTCAGATGAACCTTGGGATCACCTATTCCGTCAAACATTTCAAACTTGGGAGGTTTGTAACCCTTCGACAGTTCCACATCTGGTTGTATGCACAAATCCTCATAGTTCAGACCTTTTATTCCTTTACCCCATTCAACACCCTGAACCCGACTTGTCAACTTCTTGAGCTCTTCAGCCATGTTCTTGATGAGCAGGTCCTTCTCAGCGGATTCTGGTGTATAGGAGATTGGTTGGGTGGAGTGAGGTAAGGTTTCTACGTATATAGGGTTGTTCTGGCGAAGGCCAGGAGTTTGGGCATGATGATGATCATTCGTGGAGTTTTGGGGTTTGGGAATAATTTGTAGGGTATTTTGGGGAGTATGGTAGGTGTTTTGAGGGGGTTGTATACTGGTTAGGTGCGGGTGGATTCTGTGGGTGTTTGTTGGGTGTGTTCTGAAGTGGTGCAGGGTTCTGGGTGTCTGGGACATTCAATGTGAGTGAGAGATTTGCCAAGTTACAGACATGTTCAAGCTTGCCATATAGTGCAAGTATCTTCTGCTCAAGTCGTAGAACCAAATCATTTGGGGCCTGAGTGCTCCGACTATCGGAAGTTTCCCCGTTCTCAACATATGCAGTGTTGTCCGTTCTGATGTCATTCATATCATCCATTTTAGCTTTCCCTTTACCTTTCGGTACACTTGGAGGAGGAGAAGGTGGAGGGCCCCTGGATCTGGTATCATAAGCTGATGATGCCAGTATCCATGAACCAACCTTGGGGAATGGGAATAATCAAAAAGGAAAGGAAAACAAAGGGTAACCAAGTCGGTAAGGGTTCCAAAAGATTTTTTGCAATATCTAAACACATAGTGCGGGAATATAAATTCGCGTCCTAATTTGGGAGCCTCGTTGTGCCCGAGGTAGGCCTTAGCAACAAGTCAATTTGGAGAATTTTAGTGCCACTAATTGCCTCATTTCATTAATGTAAAAGTAGATGAATCTAAAACGACACTAAATAGGATAAGTCATTAATGGCGCTTAGCCTTATTAGATTTGGAAAAAGCAGGTAAATCTAATCTACTTGGTCCCAGAAGGACCTTCCCCGGGCTTGATCTTCTTGGATCCATCGATCAGGTTCCCCAGGTCGTGCATGCCCAACGGCAGGTATACTCTTGCTAAATGTCCTTCTTCGCTTCCCTCAGCATTCTGGCAGTCGGCGACTCTTTTCCTCGTCTTCCCTTCCAGCTCCATCAGGCCCTGCTCCCAATATTCCAGACTTTCATTAGATTTGATAGCACTTTCCCTCTATTCATTGATCAGTTCCATATCAATTTTTTGTTGCTCCAGATGCTCGGCCTCGGACTCATGAACCCTTTTGGGCAGTTTATTGTATTTCACTTGGGCTTCAGCAACTTCATCTATGACCATGTTCCCCCGACCGATTCCTGGCTCAACTACCCCTGTTATGCTGTCTTCCAACCATGATAGGTAAAAGAGTACATGCCATGTGTAGTACCTGTCTAGCTCGATGGTGTACCTTCCTATAATAACCTTTAGATGCCACATATGATGAGCTTCACATTTGTACGGTATGTCATCATCCTGAAAATCTGCCCTCTAATGACTCATTTTAGAAACTCGCGGTATGACTTGCTTCCAGCCTGCCTGTCTCATAACCCTGATGGGAACATAAGGGTATATTCCCCTTAACCCGATGAACACCAGGTGCGGATCGTCCCTAGATCTGATGATGAACTCACTGGTAGGGAACTATTCGAACATCCATTGAACCTGGTCCTCAGTCAAATTTTCAAAAAACTAAGCCCATTCTGTAGCATTTTCCAGTTGAGCAAACCTGTCTAGGATGTAAGTCATTCTCTTAGGGTGATGGAAGGCTATATGATCACTCCACGCCCTTCGTGGAAACTCTTGACGATATTGACCCCTTTGGAGATGCTCCAATAACCAAACATGTAGTAGCAAATTACAACCCTCCAAGTGTTTGAACCCCTTCTGGAAGCGGTCAAGGCTCGGTAGATGTCAGCTATGATCATAGGTAAAATGGTATATGTTTGCCCCTCGATCCCCTCCATTAAATTTTTGGCTACCATAGGCAGTCTAGTGTGAATCGTGTCCCCTTTTCTTGGAAATACTATCATGCCCAGGAAGCAAACAACGAACACAAAAACCCTGCGGTGAATATGACCCAAAGAAGTGATAGATAATTCATCATGGAAGATACGATAGGATTTTCTATGACCATATCGTTCATAGAGATAGTCAAAGGGTATGTAGGACTCTTTTGGGCACTCCAAATCATCGTTCTTTTTCAAACCATCATTTTTAACAAAACCACAAGCAGCACGATTTTTCAGCACCAATAAACCCAGACTGTACCAAGGTAGTCCAGTGAATCCCCCTATCTCCTCCAAGAGAGGAGTCATTTCTATGTTGCCAAAACGGAACACGGACCTTTCTCCGTCCCAGAACATAGTGGCCGCTTCGATCAACATATTGTTTGGTTGAATATCCAGTAAAGAGGGTAAGTTTTCGAGGACTCTTTTCACATGGTCTTTGTCACTTGGCGAAAGGTCCTCCCACCAATCTAGCAACAATGGTGGTATTATTTGGACCATGCTGAACCTGGGGACTTCGTGCCTCATTTCTGCAAAACAAACAAGGTTAGGACCTTTCCCCACCAGATTCGACTCTTTATACATCAGTGATTAGCATATTGGTATTTATTTCTCCAAATTAATGCACAAATAGTGGTTGCGTCAGTTGGGATTATGGAAACCCCGGTGGACTTTGGACAAGGCTTTTCCTAAAGGGTTATTATGTGGATAACATATTAACTCCGGCTAGGTTTTGACCATGATGCATGTACAAATAAATTAGAGTAAGGTTTTTATAGAGGTCTAAATGGGTACCCTCAAGCGGACAACTTGAGGGGAAAGGCACGGAACCGTCGACTGCACCGTTGATCGACTAGTTTTACCGCAAATAAGCCTTTCCGAATTTAAAGGGGCATATATAGGAAGGGCACAAAAACTCATCAAGCATTGCTATAGGATTGATTACGCACGAGTGCAATATGATGTTGAGAATGATTTATCCAGCAGTAAATAGCATGTTTTCACGTATTTGCACGTAAAAAAACAATAAATGTGGTATTTAATAATTGAAAAGACATTTAAATAAAAGAAAGAAAACAAAAGACAGGTCAGTATCCATAATAAAGAATAATGAAACAAGAAAGAGAAATCGTAAATGCTTAAAAATGGGCAAATAGATTCACATAAAGCGGGAAGGGGAAGGGTGTGAAAGTATTAACACAATAAAGCATGCTTAAAGACTAATTCACAAAAGCAAGTTTATGGTAAGAGCCTAAGGGAAATCCCCAGCATAGTCTCCATGCTGTCGTGCCCCTCTTTTTCCTCGCGGAATCCGGAGTTTCGACATTTTTGAGACAACTCATTTCCTTTTGGGACGGGGTATGGAATTTGAAGAGTCGCCACCTAACGGATTAAGGTGTGTTAGGGAACCTAAAGAAAATAAATCATAAACCGGTTTACTTTACCAGCGATTGGGTAAGGGCTCGAAATTACCTTGAGGAGAAGGTGTTAGGCACCCCTCGAGGTCCACAACGGTGGGTCCCGACCAAACTCAATTTAAGCGAATTAGTCATAAAGCATTTTAAACAAATAGAAATCATTTCAAAACGTGTATTAAAGGGGGTCCAAAGTTTATTAGCCTATAGGATCAAATCTATGCAATACTCGGTAACATTCCCCAAATAGAGGTGTTACGCGTAGCATTAGCGCACAGGTAATCATCTCCTTTACTACCCAATTAACCTTTCCCTTTTCAATTATCATCTAAGCGTTCTAATAGTATCTGGTACGTATCCAATGCGTGCGCTACCCGTCCCTTACCTATGTCCCTGGAGGTGTTTAGGGCCTCTATTTTAAGGTGGTTCTAGGCTCACCTATGTTGCTTAAAGGGAGAAAACTCGACAAACAAAATCATATAGGATTGTCACATAAGGAGCAATCAAAGGGGCTCATATTTACCTTCACAAATAGAAAACTAGTTGCACGCTTATTCAAACAAACAATTTTAAAAGATTTAGGAGTCCTATAGGCAGGATATCTAAATGAGCATAAACAGAATATATAGCAGTTTTATTAAGCGAGGAAGCGAATACCTATAAATTTTCCTACTGATTTTTGTTAATACAAAATCTGAGCACGTTTCAAGCAGGAAGAAAAATCACAATTTTAACACAGGATTTTAATTATCCCAAAGGCTTGCCTAAGTGATAACCGGTGAGAATCCTATAGACATGATATCTAACCGTTAATCAGACCATGATCAAACCAGTGATTGATTTTATTAGGCATATTTCATCTTTTAGATCCTATAGGCATGCTTTCTATGTGTTGAAACTGATTACAAGCATTATGACATCCAAACATAGAAACTGATTTCATACATTTTTTCTCTATAGGCATGATATCTAAGTGTTGAAGTTGTTTTCACTTATTTCCTATATGCATGATGTCTAAGTGTCAAGATTGATTTTTACATGTATTTCCTATAGGCATGATATCTAGTCGAATAAAGGTGTTAATTAATTTCCAAGCGAGTTCAACAAAAGAACCTAGAAGCGTGATTTCTAATGCACACATAGAGGTTTTAAAAATATGGTACTTGAGGCAGAATTGATAATGTCCTAGAAGCATGATTTCTAAGATGCAAATGTGAAAATTAAGGAATACAAAGAATGAGATAAGTCCTACGGTCATGATTTCTAATGCATATAAATCATCACCACAATAACCTATANTAATGAGATAAGTCATATGGGCATGATTTCTAATGCATATAAATCACCACGATAACCTATAGGCATGATTTCTACTCGAACCCAACAATAATATATACATATAAAGTCCCTCCCCAGCTTTTACTAATAACCCCATATTTGTTTTACAAAGATTGTTACAGGCCAATACAAAAGAATTACAGATTGAAAATCACTATACTATAGGGAGTCTTAGCAAGCCCAATGTCAATTTTGGAAGCCAGGCCTTCAAGAAATTCTGAGGTACACCAATAGTGCATAATACACCAAATGGGTTCTGGTATGTCAAAGTTCCCAAGGGCCTCAGGGACCCCGGGCAATGCTCACACCAGAACCTTTTCAAAGAAATAGTTTTGTAAACAAGTTTGGAAAGGCCAGTCCCAGTGTATCAGAGTTCGGAGGAGTCTCATGGACTCCTAGACAGTGCTCACACTGGAGGGTCAAGACCCTAGATATCTAAGAGTAGGAGTTGAAAAATAGTATATAGAGGTAGGGGATAGTTTTAGGGGGGAAAAAGTTTGAATTCTAGAAGTGAATAGAAACAAATTACAAGATCACAAACAGAACAGAACTACATCTAGCAGATTGGTTCAAACAAGGATACCAATAGTCACAACAAGAGCAGGAACACTTGAATTATAGGCAGAACATGATCACAATTGAGTCATACAAGGTTTCACATTGCTGAAGTTGACGTAGTTTATTAACTATTACTAGGTGGAATCATATAGACATGTATTTAGCAGAGAGAAACATGCTGAAGTTAAAATGACTAATCAGAAAGCCATACAGAAAATGTAGCAGGAATTTAAAGCACATTAGTCTTGAAAGAAGTACAAAGAAATTATGAATTGATCACTAACATGCTAAGGTAAATTATCAGCACATAGAACAGGACATGAATTAAGGTATGCTAGTTGACAAGGAGATAGACAGGAACTACATAGCAAACAGGAGCATCAAAGTCTGAAATAAACTATTACTGTAAAACACATGGAACAACATAAAATAGTAAGAACTAAGGCATAATGGTTAATGAAAAAGATGGTTAAGAATCAGATTTCCAAAAACAGAAGCATATTGGAATTCATAATAAAACTCACTACATAGCATATAGAAGAGAACATGATAATAGAAATTGAGGCATACCAGTTAAAAGATAGCAGGCAGGAAGGTGAAGGCATGTTGAATCCAATAGTCTAGCCTTGGCTTTCAGCCGGCTAGACAGTGCAGCAAACACAAGTAACAGAAAGAATTACAATGGAGAGTGTGTGTGAATAAGAGTTTGTGTGTGTGTTTCTGTGTCTTTCTATGTGTGTTCGTGTGTTTTCAGAATTAGAAAGGGGGGATTATATAACACTTAGCAGGGTAAAACCAATAAGGCAAAGAATATTAGAGTTCATAAATAAGGCATACAAATAAATTAACCAGTTAATTGGGGCTAAACCCAATCAATTAACACAACAGAATCCGGGAAAGGCCCCTTAAATTAGGGAGAATCAATTAACAGCTCAGATTGGGGTTTAAAAAAGGCAAGAAATAAGTCATATGCCATTTATAAGTCGGTTGGAATGGATTAGAACCTAGAAATCCGATCAATAGCATAACTAAGGAAAGTAGTACCAATTTATGTTTCATAAATAAGGAAAATATGTAAAAATCACAGAAAGTAACAATCTTAGTAGACTAATATGATTTTGAACCCTAGTTAGTCAAATAAAATCAATTCATCTCTATTAATTAAAGAATAACTGCCAAATATTGAAACAACCAGTGAGATAAGCAGAAACCCTAGGGTTTAGAACATAGGCATGAAAAATCAGTCGAACCAATAAAGGGAATCAGATTTAAACACTTAGAAACTTTAGAACCTTTTTGCAGAGAATTAATAAATGAAACCCTAGGTTAAAAAAAACATTAAAACCGATTAATAATAAGGAAAAAACTGAAGGTTTTTAAAGAAAAATACCAGATAAACTTAAAATCATCCCAGATCTACAAGGATCTGAAGAGATTCAAGTAGAAAGAGATTAGGGTTTTGAATAATGGAACGAGGTGGAAAAATCCAGTGAAGAACCGAAGTTTCAAGCCATAAACATGAAGATAACAATACTCACAAACATAGAGATGAACACAGGCAGGTTCATCGAGAAAGTGAAGAGTTGAAGCCAAGTCTATGTTGAATATCTTTGAGATTCCATCAAACAACAAAGAAATCGAATAGCCAGTAGAGATAGGAAGCCGAATATGGTATAAGATCGAGAGAAAATCCATGGATTGAAGGGTTTCCGGTGACGGCGGCTAGGGTTAGGGGAGAGCTTGAAAGAGAGAATAGAGGAGGAGGGATTCAAGGGAGGCCGAGTTGAGTGAATGATTAGGGTTAGGGTGTTAGGGTTTAACTAAAAGAGGAAATGGATCATGGACCGTTGATCTTCTGAGATCAAAGGCCAGGATTCCATCTAGGGTTGGGGCAGATTTAAGAATTGGGTTATGGGTATTTGGGCTATGATTTTAATTGGGGTGGGAGGTAATAATTTGGGCTAAGGTCCGAAATTAAACCAAATTAAAAGAGGCTACTTGTTAAATGCCCACTTAGTTGATAAAATAATTTGTAAAAATAGTTAATAAATGATAAAAAATGATTTTTATGCATAAAACTGATTTAAAATAATTACTTAGTATTATAAAAATACAAAAGGTCATTTTCTTGTGAAATAAGGTAATTATGCACTCGTGGGTTATTATTGCAAAGTTATTGTAATTATAACCCTAAAATGTAAATACGGATATTCATGAAATAATTAAAGCTTAGTGTAAATATAAATGATAAAATTAAGCAATAACATTGTCATAAAATCAATGGTGATGCAATTAGTGATTTCCTATATAATAAAAAATACTGGGATAAATTAATAAGAAATCTTTAAAAATGTAGAAATTATGAAAAAATATTAATTGATGCTCATGCATTGTTTTGAAGATATATATGCATTTTGGAAATAATATAGGAAAAAATTGGGTATCAACAGCGACCTCCACGACTCCATTCATTTGAGGCATGTATGCTGTGGAATTCTTATGCTTGATTTTGAATGTTTCACGCATAGCTTTCATTAAGTCACTATTGAGTTGGCGGCGTTGGCGGTGATGATTGATTTCGATACCCTGAATCGGCAAACAATATGATCCCTGACAAAATTTGTGATGACTTTCTTAGTTACGGCTTTACAAGATATAGCCTTGACCCATTTTGTGAAGTTGTCTATGGCCACTAAAGTGAACCTGTGCCCGTTTGAAATGGCAGGCTCGATCGGACCGATGACATCCATCCCTCAAGCGGAGAAAGGCCAAGGTGCACTTGTTGCATTGAGTTCATTTGGTGGAACCCGTATCATATCTGCATGTATTTGGCACTGATGACACTTCTGGATATACCTGATGCGGTCTGTTTCCATAGTCATCCAAAAATATCTTGCTCTCAGTATTTTCTTGGCTAAAACAAAACCGTTCATGTGTGGTCCGCAAGTTCCAGCATGTATCTCTTCCAGCAGTTTGGAAGCTTCCTTGGCGTCAACACACCGTAAAAATCCTAGGTTTGGAGTCCTTCTGTAAAGAATTCCTCCACTTTGGAAGAAATGGTTGGATAATCTTCGGAGCGTGCGTTTCAAAGCATGGTTTGCATGCTCCGAGTACTCTCATTTTGCCAAGAATTCCTTGATATCATGGAACCACGGATTCCCAATTGTTTCTTCTTCAACATGAGCGCAATAAGATGGCTGATTATGGATCCTTACCAAAATAGGGTCGATGAAATTCTTGTCCGGGTGTTGTATCATGGAGTACATAGTGGCCAATGCGTATGGGAACTCATTCTGGATTCTCGGGATATGTCTGAACTCTATCTTTGTGAACCTCTTCATCAACTCTTGCACATGATATAGATATGGTAATATTTTATTATTCTTTGTGGCCCACTCTCCTAGAACCTGATGTACCAGAAGATCTGAATCACTAATTACTAGCAATTCCTGGATATTCATGTCAATGGCCAAACTGAGCCCCAAAATACAAGCCTCATATTCTGCCATATTGTTGGTGCACGAAAATCTGTGCTTTGCGAATATCGGGTAATGCTGACCTGTCTCTGACACCAAAACGACTCCAATATCCTCTCCTTTGAAATTTGTAGCCCTATCAAAAAACATTCTCCAATCGTCATAGGTTTCAGCGATATCTTCTCCTACAATTGAAACTTCTTCATTGGGAAAATACGCTTTCAGTGGCTCGTATTCCCCTCCTACAGGATTTTCTATGAGATGATCTACTAATGCTTGTCCCTTGACCACTTTTTGAGTTACATAAACGATGTCGAATTCACTCAACAATATCCGCCATTTTGCCAGCTTCCCTGTTGGCATGGGTTTCTGGAAGATGTAATTTAGAGGATCCATTCTTGATATGAGATATGTGGTATAGGCACAGAAGTAGTGCCTCAATTTCTGAGCTATCTATGTCAGAGCACAGAAGGTGCATTCTAGCAAAGAATATCGCGCTTCGTAGGGTGTGAACTTCTTACTCAAATAGTATATAGCCTGCTCTTTCCTTCCCGTCTCATCATGTTGTCCCAAGACACAACCGAAAGCTCAATCTAGTACGAAAGCTCATCCACATATACCTCTATCTCCTTGTGTATCATGTCGTGGAAAATGGTTGTCATGGCTCTCATATAAATGGCCCCAGCATTCTTCAGACCAAACAACATCATTTTATAGCAGTACACCCCTTATGGTGTAATAAAATATATCTTCTCGGCATCTTCTTCGTCGATCCAGATCTAATGATATCCCGCGAAGTAATCCACAAAAGACTAGAGTTCATGTTTGGCACAGTTGTCGATCAGTATGTGTATATTGGGTAATGGGAAATCATCTTTGGGACTTGCTCTATTTAAGTCCCGATAATTGACACATACTCTGACTTTTCCATCCTTCTTCGGAACTGGCACGATGTTGGCCAACCAAGTTGGATTTTCGACCACTCTGAGAACCTTAGCTTTGATCTTCTTGGTGACTCTTCTTTGATTTTCAGGCTCATATATGGCTTGAACTTTCTGAGCTTCTGCTTTACAGGCGGACACACTGGATTGGTAGGTAGTTCATGAGCCACTATAGACGTGCTCAAACCAGTCATATCGTCATAAGACCATGCGAAAATATCTTCATACTTTTTCAGGAAACGGGTGAACTCTTCTTTCTATGAGGGTGACAAGTGAATGCTTTATGCGAGTTTCTTTGACTGATTCGGGATCTCCCAAATTGACTATCTCAGTTTTGTCCCAATTGAACTTAGGCTTGTTCTCAAAATGTTCCACTTCTCTGACAATTTTCTCAGGTATCGTTATGTTGCGTTGTCTCATTACATGTCAAAGTTGTTGGTTCATCAGGATAAGTAGTAATAATATTGTAGAGAGAAAAATATAAAGGATAATAATAAATAATAAAATGGCAAACCATTGATAAGTATCAAGATGTCAAACAAAAGCGATTTTAACGATTCAATCAATTGTTTCAAAGCAAAATAACAAAATACTGAAAAAAATATCTTTAAAATGCTCATAAAAATTGTTTTTAAGGCAAATGATGCTAGCAGCCAGGCTACCCCGGAATACGACGGGCCCGTGATGGTGTGGCGGTCCAGTTTATGAGAACAGCTCCTTTCCCCGCGGTCTGAATGACGAGGCCTTCATCCTCTTCCTCCTCAACTATCGCACCGCAATCCATGTCTTCATCATCCGGAAACAAATTCCTTATGTCAGCTAAAACTTCATCTTCTTCGGACAGCCACATCATGTCAGCTTGGTGAAATGACTGGTGCAAATGTGGTACTGGTTGTTCTAGCGGATAATACGGACCACGCCATGGCGGTGACCAATCCTGATAATCTTTCCAGGTGTATTCATACACAAGCTCAAAGGTTGTACTATGACGCTTTACTTGTATCGGTTTGGTGATCCCCTGGAGATTCTTGCCAAGACCCTTGCCAGGTTCATACCTTATCCACGACAATATGCATTCTATCTTATTGCTCTACCATTTGTATTTCTAGATTGTGTTAATGCGCTCAATGCGATGGTATGTTTCTCCACCCAACGTGCTTCTATTCTCGACGACTGGGACAGTTTGATTGGTATAAATAGGGTTACTCCCGTCTCCATGGATGATCACTTCTTGATGGTTCCACTCAAACCTCACGGCTTGATGCAGAGTAGAAGCTACGGCCCCAGCGACATGTATCCAAGGTCGCCCCAACAATAGATTCTAGGTAGAAGATATATCCAGTACTTGAAACTTGACAACAAACCAGGTTGGGCCCATCTGTAGGTTGAGGTTGATCTCTCCTATTGTGGCCCTTTCAGATCCATCAAATGCTTTCACATTCATACTTCCTGTTTGTATCTCGTGCAGGCCTTTACCCAATCTTTTCAAAGTAATTAGAGGACATATGTTGAGACTAGAGCCCCTGTCTATCAGGACTCTGGAGATGAATTTGTCCTCAAATTGTACTATGATGTGTAGTGCATGTTATGACTTAGTCCTTCTGGTGGCAGTTCGTCTTCATGAAAAGTGATTTTGTGGCTTTCCAACACTTTCCCTACCATGTTGGCAATTTCTCCACTAGTGATGTTAGTGTGTACATAGGCTTCATTCAATACCTTCATCAGGGCATTCCTATGTGCCTCGGAGTTTTGCAGCAGTGATAAAATGGGTATTTGAGAAGGGATCTTGTTCAGATGGTCAACCATAGAGTATTCTCTTGCCTACACCTTTTTCCAAAGGTCATCCGGGCCAGTCTCAATGACAGGCGGCTTAGATGTAGATTCTTTGCTTGTCCCTCCGAAATGCTCGGGTGTATAAACCCTATCGATTCTAGTCATGCCTTGTGCTGCACCCGTTTCTTCCATTTTTGTTTTTCCCTTCCTTCTTGATTCTGCAACATAATCCCATGGTATAGGATTAGACTTATAAGACGGCGTAGGTTCTACCATCACGGTGAAAGGTGTTGTCGCTTCAATTTCAAACGGAGTCAGTGTAGCTACCTCAACCTCAATTGATGCCGGAGTTTATACTATGATAGTTGTGAGAGTGATTGGGGGTGTTTTAGTATTATCCCCTTCCTAAATGATTCCAACTGACCCTTCCAGATCCCATTCTTCATCAGTTTCTATCACAATTACCCCCGCGCCCCTATGATCCGGTAGGGGATTGTTACGAACATTAGGTGCAGCCTTTTTTGTTTGTATAACCTTGGTATCAATTAATGTCTGGATATTGTCCTTCAGAGTGCGACATTCATCAATAGTGTGACCCTTCATGCCCGAATGGTAGGCACATATCTTGTTTGGGTTGACCCACTGAGAGGAATTTTCCATGGAAATAGCGGGAATAGGAGTGACATAACCGGAATCTTTCAGTATCTTATACAACCGGTAGATGGGTTCAACAATATAAGTGTATTGTCTGGGCGGTCTGCGGTCGAAATTTGGCCTGGGTTTTTTGTAATTTTGGCGGGTTGGTGGTGATTGGTAGTATGTTGGCTGAGTGTTGTAAGTATGGTAAGCGGTGGCGGGTTGTTGATATCTAGGAGGTGAAGGTTGGTGTTGTTACATCCCGCATTTTCGTTGTTAAGGTTTCGTCGTAAGTTAATCGACGTAAGTACGTGAATGGGATTATTTTGGGATTATAAGAATTATTCTATTTCAAATAAGTGATAAGTAAATTCGTGAAGGTGACAGGGGGAGCAAGTCAAAGAAAACTAATTTTCGTCCAAGTTTGACATGTTGGGATGAAATACGGCCCGAGCTAAACCACTCAGTATTTATGGACTAGTGACATACAAGGTACAATATGACTGTGAACAACTAATTTTTGACCACACTCAAATGTTATACTATTTTAGTGTAAATATTCCTTTTAGGCCTAATATTAATGTTTTAAGCTTTTATCTTACACTTAGTAGATTTTATTTAATTAAAATAAGTAAATAAATAATAATAATACTCACATTCTTAAAGT
>ML431622.1:165095-185798 GCA_005239525.1 Nicotiana knightiana
AAAAATATAATAATTAATTAAGCGGTAATAAATAAGCCATGATCAATAAAATACAAGAATAGCTAAAAATTGATTTAAGCCTTACATGAGTCAATAAAGCGACCGTGCTAGAACCACGGGACTCGAGGGGTGCCTTACACCTTCCCCTCGGTCAACAGAATTCCTTACTCAGTCTTCTATTTTCGTAGACCATAAATTAAGAGTCAAACCATCCTTTGTTAAGGGATTCAAGGTAAAAGGTGGCTTGGAACACCAAAACTCAATTCCAAGTGGCGACTCTAAATAATAAATAATACATTTTCAAAACGTCACTTCGATTGGAAAAACTCTTCTAACTCAACATCGTAATAGGGTTTTGAGGGACATAAAAGAGGTGTGACAATGACCATGATAGTAATTAAGGTACGTGAAAAGTAAGTATTATTTTAAGTAAGTGGAAATAATTCTCAATTATGTGGGTAGTTGGTTAATTATTGGGTAATGGGACATTACCTAGTTAATTAATAACTAATGGTGGACTAATTATAATTTTTGGATAAGGACAAAGCCAAAATGTGACAGCCCTTTGTAATGCATTAAGTGACTCATGATTTGGAAGGGAAGGTGTCCACGTAAGTGTCATATACATGACACTTTCGTAGGCTATCTAGAGTTTTCCTTGGAATGTCAAGTTAATCTTAAATTCAAAACAATTCCAATAAAGATTGGAATTCCATAAGCATACACATGATCCCTTTGATTGTTTCAAGTAATCTAAAATCCAACAGAAGACGTGAGAATTCCTACAGGTTTCAATAATTCCAACAAAAATTATTTACACATTAGCAACGTAAGATTTTGTGGTTCTAAAGGAATACGGTGCAACCTTTTCTAAGAACATCATACGGATTTTTCCCTACTCCATGTATGTTAAGTCTATCCATTCATTCTTTTGGCATGATCTATACGACACGAACGAAATGAGTAAACTGACAAATTCCATAAATGACTCTATTCATAGAAGTATTAGAGATGTCAATATACTTGAATTCCTATATGTCTTAATATTCTATCGTCTGTTCATGGGTCTCAGAAAATACGTAAGTTGATAAAGTTTGTTTCATGATATAATCAGAGGTATAATGGTCTTATGACGTACCGAGAGATTTTATTAATGTATTTCATATGTATTTCATGCATTTATACATGCACAACGACCCATGACCAGATGGCGTTATATATGCGTATATATATGTATATGGGATATGGAAAAAGGTTATGGCGTTATATACGCACCACCACCTGATCAGCTGGTATACGTTGATGATTTTGACAACAGTGGCAAAGAAGATATGATGGGATGCCCTCAAAGGCCTGATGATGTTCTGAAACATGTACCTATGTACGACATGACAGTCATACGCATATGCATGACACTATAACTATTTCATGATTTACAGAGTTATCCAGACTTACAGGTGGAGTCATTTACTCTATATTTCTTCCATGTCGGTTATGTACTTATTCATGTGCCTTACATACTCGGTACATTATTCGTATTGACGTCTCTTTTGCCTGGGGACACCGCATTTCATGCCTACAGGTCCCGATAGATAGATCGAGAGCCCTCCAAGTAGGCTATCAGCTCAGCGGAAGATGTTAGTGCGCTCTATTTGCTTCGGAGTTGCTGGTTAGTTAGTATGATTTAGACGTGTATTGCTTTATGGCGGGACTCTGTCCCGACCTTTATGAAAATTATGTATTCTTAGAGGCTTGTAGACAGATGTCGTGTATGTAAAAGATTGTATGGCCTTGTCGGCCTATGTTCAATATACGAGTGGATATTTGGTCTTCTAGGCTCGTATGTCTTATGTATAAGTTGGTATCGCACGTTGTATTCTACTTATCTCATGGAATCCTTCCGGATCAGTTATCTACGATAGTATTATACATTATGTTGGTACTCGGTTGAATAAGGTACCGGGTGCCCGTCGCGGTCTATCGGTTTGGGTCATGACAAAAGTGGTATCAGAGCAGTTCTGTCCTAGGAATCTACAAGCCGTGTCTAGTAGAGTCTTGTTTATGGGTGTGTCGTACACCACACTCATAAGCAGGAGGCTACAGGGCATTTAGGACTATCACTCTTTCTTCTTACTCTGGATCGTGTGATAGAGCTCAGTTGTAAGAATTTAAACTCATAAATTCGACTTTAGTCATAACAACGATACCTACATTTAGAAAGACGACCAATAAGAGATATGGCTGTGGAAGTGTTGAGTTAGAGGAACTTGATTTTGCATCTTACTTATGATGAGTAAATATGAGGTCTTCAGTAGATTATGCGTGTACTAAAAGGTGTAAGGTTCTTGATAAGGAGCCTTAAGGAAAGAATACTTATCCACTCTTATGGTATAAGGGAATAACAGGATCGGAAGTTAGACACGAGTTTCAGCAAGTAAAAGAAGCAAGGTGAAGAAAGTTATGAGGTAACCAGTTAATAAGATTACCCTTATTTACCCTTCAGGAAGGGAGATATAACAATTTTGAATTACCTTCAACAGTAACAGATGTATGTATAATCGGCCACACCAATCTCAGTTATGCCTAATGGGAGCTAACAAACATAGTTTAAGAGAAGGACGCGTTATCAGGTCCAACTGGGGATAGAATAACCCAAAATAGTGAATGGATTGGTAGAGTTAGTTGACATTTTCGAAGGATAGTACAAACATGGCAATGGATCTCCTTCGGAGACAATTCGATGGTGCACCCTAAAATAGTAAATCTAGATATGAGTACTGTTTAACCAAAGAATTAAATCCTTTAACTAAAGCTATTTCTAGGATGAACACGGGTTACTGATAATCAAGGAAATAGAGAAAAATGAATAATAGACAATATTGCATAAATATAGAAAAGCGAAGTAAATTGTATTCGAGAATCAGATGTCTTTACAAGCTGTACTCCCCTCCCTTATTTAGGAAACTCCTTGATATAAAGTAAACTCTTGCTATGGTTTCTCATTAATGACTAATTATGACATTAATGAGGCGTTACAAAGGATAACGGTAATTGGGGTACGGTTACATAACGTTCGAGTAATCAATTGTGGGTTCGTGAATCTGCCCGTAGCTTTGTCTAGATTCGTTCTGATCGTGCCTCTTCCCTGTTTTGATCAAGTTGAGTTTCCCGTGACTGATAAGCTCGGGGGTTTATTGAATTGTGCCTCTTTGTTCCGTACCTCTTCAAAGAATCACATCCAGCTATCGCGTTCTCCTGTGTCCATGTAACTGGCTGAGTTGTCAAAAGCTGGCTTACGTGTGAAATTCTTTTTTACCAATACAGATAGTCCCCCTACTTACCATATATTTATCGATTAATATTTGGTAAGTGGATATTCATTTATGGCGAGAATATTTTGCTGCCGCTTTTCCTCGAAACATTGTATCCTTCTCTGCACCATAGACGTCGTTTATCACTTCCATTTAATGCTCATACCACATGTCCATTTCGGATTGGTTCTGCATTTACTCAGCACCTTTTAGGTCTTTTTGCGGCTGTGTCAGTCTCGAAGCGACATCTTCAATTATGACTTTTCATCATTATTTTTCTTTTCCATGTTTGACGGTTTTCGTCAAGTATAAATACCCTTCTTCTTTTCTTTGCTTCCACGAAACACTTTTTAACTTTGTCTTTTGTAAAGAATTTTCTTCTTGCCTTTGTAAACATGTCTTCTTCAAACCAACTTCAGGGAGTTATAGATACTAAGAATTTAACGTCATCTTCTGCTCCAACTAGGAGTCGAAGGGGTGGTAGACTTAGGAGTCTAGGATCCACTCCTTCGAGAGGCTCCTCGTCTTCTCAGATAGTTCCCTCTCCTTCTGCTAGGTCTCTAGTTTCTCCGAGGTTTAGGGCTTCTCGGTCTCTGTCTAGAGGTAGAGGTGAATGCCTTCATGAACCTAGAGTTGATGAAATTGTCCCTGCTGAGTTTGTCTTTGCTAGAGATAATCAAGTTCTTGTAGACCAATCTTCCTCCCTTGAGAGTGTCGAAAGGTATCCAACCCTTATAAATGAGGGTCAGATTTCCCTTGTTCGTAGGGAGTGTTTTTGGAAGCCTGATTTCCCTGTCTACATTCCGAATAGTAATCAAAGAATAACGTCTTACAAGACGGGATATTCTTTTATTTATACGTACTCTTTCACTCTAGGGTTTAGACCTCCCATTGACCCAGTCATAATTTAATTCTGCCGTTTTTTCAATATCTTCTTAGGGCAAGTTGGTCTGCTTGTGTGGAGAGTTGTCGCATGTCTTAGGTGTTTAGCTTCTTTAGCCTCGGTTCCTTTTTCTTTCAACCATCTTATTAATCTCTACTCTCCCTCCTTGTTTCATGAAGGGGTTTTTACTCTTACTGCTAGGAGCAAAAGAGTGTTGGTAACCCCTGGAGATGATAAGGATAGGGGTTGGTACCTACGGTATGTTATTGTACCCACTGTTAGTTTAGTGGGTGAAGAAAATCTTCCCTTCCCTGAGAAGTGGAATCGCGCACGTGAGTATGCTTTAGCTCACATCTATTTACTTTTTCTCGTTCTGACTTGAGATGTTTTACTAACACCGTATTTGTTTCTTCTTCTCTCAGCAACCATGGATACTGTTGAGAACGTCTCCGGTATCCGTGATTGGGTAGAAAAACTGCTGTCTGTTGCTCCTTTAGAAGAGATATCTTGGAAGTACCTCGATGTGACGTATGGTTGGCATGTAAAGACCCACGGTAAGTGAAGCTTTTGTTCTTTCTTCTTTCCTTACTCGAGTCTCTTCTTTCTTTGTCGCTTAACTTTTTCCCTTTTGATAGGGTTCTCTGCTCGTAGGGTGTCTGCTTCATCTATCCCGAAGATGTCTTTGGCTCAGGCCCAAGAAATTATTATTGGTTCATCTTCCTCTAAGAGGAAGATTGGTGAGTCTTGTTCCATAGAAGAAGAAGAAGGTGCTTTAGTACACAGGCCACGGAGAAGGCGAGTGGTTTCAGATGATGAGTTTACACCCTTGACCTTGCCTTCCGTGTATGTGGTTGAGCCCTATACCCTTGAAGATGTTTCACATTCCCCCATTCATAAGTCTGTGGATTGCCTATTCCATGAAGGTTCTGACCTTGCTCCTGACGATGTCCCTTTGGCTGCTGTCTTTCCTACTTCTTTAAGAGAAGCTGTCTCATCTGCTCCTTTGGCTATTACGGCTTCTGCTGTTGCTTTGTTCGTGGCTTCCTAAAATCTTCAACCCTCTGTGCCTGCTGCTTTACCCGTGGCTTCTCCAGCTCCTCAGCCCTCCATGCCTGTTGTTGTTTCATCTCTGCCTGCTTCCATGCCTTCCGCTATGGAAGTAGGGTCTTCCAGCAGAGAGATGCGGCAGGTGGTAATAGAGGTTCCAACTGAGGGGAATCTTTTCAAGAAAACGGGTGAGCCCGAAGTGTGTCTCAAGCCTTTGATAGGTCCCTTTGAGAAAGCCAAGCTAGCCAGCCACGGTGCTCTTACATGGGCCACTGAGGTTGTGCATACTTATTTGAAGGTATGATGCAGGTTATCCTCTTTCATTTTCGTATATGAAATTTACCATATCTGATTGGTTTATTTCTTGTATATTAATCTTATAGGCATGGAGCTCATGAAGAGGATCTCAAACACGGACCAGGAGACAAAAGAGTTGCAGGCCGATGTTGATAATTGGAAAGCACAGTATAATAGCCTAAGGATTGACAGGGATTCCTTAGAAGAGGAAATGAGTACCTTGAAGCGGCAGATGACGCTCATGGAAACAGAACTGGCAGTAGAGAAGGCTTCTTCCAGCTAGGCTGATAAAGACAAGAGTGTTCTAGAGTCTCGTTTACTGAGAAGTTGTCTCGCGCCTTAGAGGAGATTAGAGACTTGAAAACTTTGTTGGGGCAGAAGGAGGAATACTCAGGCGAGCTTGTGCAATCAATCACTCGTACTCAAGAGGACCTTCTTAAGGCTTTAGATAAAGCTCAAACTCTAGAGGAGTCGATTGTACCGTTAAGAGCCGCCCATGAAGTTGTGGAAGGGGAGAAGGATGGATTGAGAGCTAAGCTTCAAGTATCGTCAAGGGATTATGAAGATCTTGAAGAGGTGGATGATGTTGACGTGATATGGGCATATATGAATTCACGCCTTGACACATTGACAGAAATGAGTCAAGAGGGTTTCGACCTTAGTGCTGAAATAGCTAAAACTAAGGAAGCCATAGAGCAGGCTCAACAAGTTCATAACCTTTCTTCACCTGATGGTGAGACTCCATCCGCTCATGCCTCTTCATCCCTAGTTTCTCCCGCTCCTTCTGCCAGTGAAGTCAACCCCCCTCCTGAAGAATTTTAGTTGGTTCACCCCTCTTCTTTTTTTTTCTTTGTCTCAATTGGTGGTTACCCC
This sequence comes from Nicotiana knightiana, assembly GCA_005239525.1. Lineage (NCBI taxonomy): Eukaryota > Viridiplantae > Streptophyta > Magnoliopsida > Solanales > Solanaceae > Nicotiana > Nicotiana knightiana. The sequence continues at coordinate 171,507 of ML431622.1, forward strand.
CAGTCCCATCGAGGGTAAATTTGGATTTCTTTAAAGTCCCCAAATGATAACTTACAGGCACCTCAATGTATATAAAAATTTTATACGGCTAAGATAAGTTAATACTTAGTTTTTGCTTAGCCGTTTTAATATATTAATGTTAGTATGACTTTTGTTGAGTTTCTGCTTCACTCTTTAAGTCTTTTGCATGATTCATTTTTTGAGGTTTTAGTTTTACCTCTGAGTTTTGCATGTAGAATATTTTAGATTACCCGTACCTTTTTTTAATAGGCACGGTGTCATATTAAATGTGTGCCTTTTTGTAGTAGGCACAATTTATGGAAGAGGGCCCTTTATAATTGACATGAAGAAGACGTCTCAACTTCATGATAATGCAATAGAGTGATAGGAATTTTTCACATGTTTAAGAATGTTTCCAAGGAAATTTTTTTGTTTGAAATTCCATGACATTTTACATGTGTTTGATTATCGTCTAAAACTCATATTGCAACTGTTTTTGTTTAACAGATTTGATATACTCTTGTATTTTGTAACTGTTTAGGTAACAGTTTTTCCATATTAATACAAGGGAACAACTGTTTTTTACTAGTAACAGTTTTTATAAAGATTGGGGTTTTTACCCGCAACTATTTTCGTTGGAAACAGTTTTATAATAAGATTGGGGGTTTTACCCGCAACTGTTTTCGTTGGAAACGATTTTCTAATAAGTACGAGGGAAATGTTTTCTTATTCGTAACTGTTTTTATTTGATAACAGTTTTTTTAACAAATACAAGGATTTAGATCTTTCACCCATAACTGTTTTATTTGATAACAGTTTTTTGAATGAGTACACTGATGATGATCTTTTACCCCTAACTATTTTTGTTACAGCAGTTTTGAATAAGTATAAAGATGTACACTTCTTTCTCGTGACTAATATTTTGCCTTTCAACCAGAATATGTTCGAAGGTTTTGGATTTTTGCATTAGGCTTTGTATTTGGATGACTCTTTTGATCTCTTTCGTTTCTCCTTGTATTACTTGTCTCGTTGGGTAGATGGGTCTTCAGGCTCGAGTTTTTGACTTTCAGATAGTCTTCTTTGCTTCGTCTTAGCCTTCCATACTTTATAGTCCCCCAAGTGTTCGATATTTGAAGAATGAGATCTCGAGCACTTGATTATTCCTTCCTTGAGGTCCTTTTCCTAAAAAGGAAAAACATTCTGAACTCGAATGTATAGAGTTTTTTAGATGATGTCTGCTTAACCTTTTAAAACGTCCATCAGAAAGTGTAACCCTAGACCGGGAATTGTGTTATTTCCTCGCGTCTTTGCAGGTCTAATATCATCATCTGGTGATGGGTTAACTTTATGCCTATCATCTAAAAAAGTTAGTAAATTTTTTAAATGTTCAAAATAAAATCGAACGAGTGATACCTGACGGTGGGTATTCTTTCCTTAGAAGTAATACTTCTTTAGGTGGATGGCGTTCCATCTTGTTGGTAGAACTCTGTCGTCCATAGCTTCCAACTCATAGGTGCCTTTCCCAGCTATGCCTCAGATTTTGTAAGGTCTTTCCCAGTTTGGATTTAGCTTTCCTGCGCCTGCTTCTTTCGTTGATTGAAAAACTTTTTTGAGGACGAAGTCCCCAATATTGAAGTACTTGAGATGAGCTTTATGGTTGTAATAACGCTCTATGATTTGTTTTTGAGTTGTCATCCGTATCAGTGTTGCTTCTCTCCGTGGTTCGAGCAGATCCAGATTGGTCCTCAATTCGTCGTCGTTTTCTCCCTCCATGGTTATTGAGAACCTTATGCTTGGTTCGCCAATCTCCATAGGTTTTAAGGCTTCTGAGCCATAAAAAAGTGCGAACAGGGTTTCTCCCGTGGCTATTTTTGAAGTTGTTCTGTATGCCCATAATACCGCTGGTAACTCATCAGGCCAGTTTCCTTTGGCTTTATCCAACCGATTCTTTAGATTGTTGATGATGACCTTATTCGTTGACTTAGCCTGACCATTAGCCATGGGGTGGTATGGTTTTGAAGTGACCCGTTTGATTTGCCAGTTTTTGAAGAATTCTGTGATTTGCGAGCCTATGAATTGTGGGCCATTTTCGCACACGATCTCCTTTGGTATTCCAAAGCGGCATATTATGTTTTCGCCATATGAAGTTTTTAACTTCCTTTTCTTGCACTTGTTTGAACACTTCTGCCTCTACCCATTTTATAAAATAGTCGGTTAGCATGAGCAAAAACCGTACCTGTCATTTAGCTGTGGGAAGAGGTCCCACAATGTCCATACCCCATTTCATGAAAGGCCATGGGGATATTATTGGATGCAATAATTCCGCTGGTCGATGCATGTTATTGGCAAACCTTTGGCACCTGTCACATTTGGATACGAAGTTTTCGGCTTCTTCTTCCATCTTAAGCCAATAGTATCCAGCTCTGATTACGGTTTTCACTAAGGATCTCGCCCCTGAGTGATTTCCACAGTGTCCTTCGTGGACTTCTTTCATCACAAATTTCGTTTGGTTAGGTCCGAGGCATTTATCTAGGGGTCCTCCGAACATCTTGCGATAAAGTGAGTTGCGAATAAGGCAGTACCGTGCAGCTTTGTGGCGAAGTGCATGAGCTGCTTTCCTGTCTTCAGGTACGGTGCCATTCTGCAAAAAATTAAGTATTTCATTTCTCCAGTCCCAGGTTAAGTTGTTGAAAGTTACCTCATTCCTATCATGCTCGATCATTGAATGAAATAGTTGGACGACAATTGTACTGTCTTTGTTTGTTACTTCCGGGACTGCTGCGAGGTTAGCTAATGCATCTGCTTCTGCATTTTCTTCTCTAGGTATTTGCATTAACTTCCATATTTTGAATTGTCTCACGAACTCTCGTTCTATTTCAAGATCGTGTTGCATTCGAGTCTCCCGAGCGATGTAAGTCCCCGGTATATGATTTACTACTAGTTGGGAGTCACTGTTGATCACAATTTGCTCGATTGAGCGCTCACGTGCAAGTTCAAGACCTGCAATAACATCTTCGTACTCTGCTTCATTGTTAGTTATAGGATAACACTTGATAACTTGCCGTGTCTTTTCACCCGTGGGTGATATTAAGACTATGCCTAAACCCAGCACCTTTTATATTTGAGGAACCATTGGTGAATAGGGTCCATAGGCCCGGATTAGCACCGTTAAAAAGTTGTAACTCTTTCTCTACTTCAGGAACGATGTTATTACTAAAGTCAGTAACAAAATCAGCTAGTATTTGAGACTTAATTGCAGTCCTAGGCTGATAGATTATTTCATGCTCACTTAATTCTATGGCCCACTTGGCTAATCTTCCTGACAATTCCTGTTTATGCAGAATATTTCTTAAAGGATATGAGGTCACAACGGTGATTGGGTGGCATTGAAAATATGGTCGTAATTTTCTAGATGCCATTATTAAAGCTAAGGCTAACTTTTCCAGATGTGGATATCTAGTCTCAGCATCTAGCAAAGTTTTACTTACATAATAGATAGGTGATTATTTGCCTTTTTCTTCTCTTACCAGTACTGCACTTATAGCAATTTCTAAGACAGCCAGGTAGATGTACAATATTTCCCCTTCTTTTGGCTTTGAAAGCAGTGGTGGTTTCGATAAATAAATCTTCAGATTCTTGAGTGCTTGCTGACATTCTTCAGTCCATTCGAACTGATTCTGCTTTTTGAGAACTTAGAAGAACTTAAAACTATTTTCGCTAGACTTAGAAATAAATATTCCCAAAGCTGCTATTCTCCCTGTTAGTCTTTGAACTTCCTTTTTATTCGTTAAAATATCAGGTATTTCTTCTATAGCTTTAATTTGAGCGGGATTTACCTCCATTCCTTTGTTCTATACGAGGAAACCCAAAACTTTACCTGATTGCACTCCAAAAGCTCATTTCTCTGGATTTAGTTTCATATTATACCTGCGTAAAATATCAAAAGCAGTAGAGAGATGCTGGAAATGGTCTTGTTCTTGTGTTGATTTTACCAACATATCATCAATATAGACTTCCATCGTCTTTCCAAGATGTTCTTGGAACATTTTAGTCACTAACCTTTGATAGGTGGCTCCAGCGTTTTTTAAGCCAAAAGGCATAACTTTATAACAGTAAGTCCCCCTGTTTGTAATGAAGGAAGTTTTTTCCTCATCTGAGGGATTCATTTTAATCTGATTATAACCAGAATATGCATCTAAGAAGCTTAATAATTCATGACCTGTTGTGGCATCAATCATTTGATCTATATGTGGCAATGGGAATGAATCTTTGGGGCATGCTTTATTTAAATCAGTATAATCTATGCATACTCTCCATTTGCCATTCTTTTTAGGTACTACCACAGTGTTCGCTATTCAGTTAGGGTACGTTACCTCTCGTATCGAACCGATCTTCAAGAGTTCCTTACCTCTTCGTCGATCACTTGGTTCTTGAACGGTCCTTGCTTTCTTTTCTTCTCTTTGACCGGGGCCCAGCCTCGTGCCTATATAAACTTTCTGTTCAGGATTTTGTTCAGATAATGGAATAGCTTCGAGCTCCTCTGTAGTTGTTTTGATGTGCTCATCTTCCTCCGGTTCATGAATGACGTTCGATCTGGAATCTGCATCCGTGTGGTCTAATGCACCTTCCGTGGTAACTTGATTCACCTTCTCGTAAGTATTTTCTCTCGTACATGTTTCAACAATAATACCTTCCATACCTATTTGGGTAGTAATTTCTTCCATGCATGTTTGGGCAGTGTTACCCGCTTGGGAGATTCCCTTATCTCGTAATTCTTCCACCTCTATTTTCTTGTTGTAGTGTACCATAGAGTTTATATTTCTTGCGGTCTGCTGATCGCCTATAATTTTCTGAATTCCCCATTCAGATGGGAATTTAATTACTTGATGCAAGGTGGAGGGTATCGCTTTCATGTTGTAGATCCATGGCCTTCCCACGATCACGTTATAAGCCATGTCAGTATCGATGACTTGGAACCTAGTACTTTTGATCACCCCCTCAGCATAAGTGCTAAGCTCAATTTCTCCTTTTGTTATAACCGTAGAGTTATCGAACCCTGATATCGCTCGTGCCCTTGGGACTACTTGATTCCCCAGTAGCATTTCTTCCACGACTCTTAGCAAAGTGATATTGACTGAACTGCCTGGATCTATCAACATTTTTTTACGTTAGTGTCATAAATAAGTAAAGATATTACCAGAGCATCATTGTGAGGAAGCATTAATCCGCCGATATCTGCATTATCGAAGGTTATATCGTCCTCTTCCATATTGCCACGAGCCCGTTTTCCATGTGTAATTGTAAACTTTGTGGTTGTTTTACAGACCACTCTGTTTACTTCTTTACCTCGGTGTATCACGTTGACGGTTCGTTTTAGAGAAGGAGGATTTGGGGGCTCCTGCCTGTTCCTCATATATTCTTGTTTACCTTTATCACTTAATAGTTCTGTTAAATAGCCCTGTTTCAATAAATTTTCTACTTCACCCTGTAAAATTTGCAATCCGCAGTTTTGTGCCCATGATCGTTATGGAATTCACACCAGTGATCTGGGTTCCTTCAATTGCATCTCTTTGGTCCACTTAACCTTGTCTCCCATGTTCCTTAATATTGAGACAAGTTTAGTAGCACTTACATTAAAGGTATGATCCCCAATTTGAGTATTACCTCTAGGTCGTTCATCTCGATCTTTACTGGATCTAAAATAGGATGAGACTACGTCTCTTCCTGTGGTCTATAGTCCAACCTAGTGTTTTCTAACCTAGGACGAATATCGCGTCCCGAGGTTCCTAAGCAAGGATCGTACCTGTTTTTACCTGATCTTCTATCTGATTCAGGACGTCTGGATCTGGAATGATCTTCATCTCTCGAACGAGCAATGATATCTTCTTCTATTCTGAGTTTAGTACTATACCTGTTATATACATCGTTCCATGTTGTAGCGGGGAATTCTCTTAGACTTTCCTTAAGTCGTCTCGTGGCTTCTGAGCTTTTATCGTTTAGGTTGCTTGCAAATGTCATGGCTGCCCAATTATCAGGCACCCTAGGTAACTGCATTCTTTCTCATTGAAACCTGTCTACAAACTCACGGATTAGTTCCGTGTCTCCTTGTTTTATTTTGAATATGTCTTCCATTCTTTTCTCAACTTTTTGTGCACCAGAGTGTGCTTTTATAAATGAATCTGCAAGCTCAGCAAAGGAGTCAATAGAATTTTCAAGGAGAAGAGAATACCAGGTTAGGGCTCCTTTGATAAGTGTTTCCCCAAATTTTTTGACAAGGACTGATTCAATATCTTGTTTGGTTAAGTCGTTGCCTTTTACTTCAATAGTGAAAGCAGTCACACGATCACGTAGGTTAGTTATTCTATCATATTTGGGAACGTCAGGCATTTTAAACTTCTTGGGTATAGGAAAGGGTGCCGCACTTGGCTTCCAAGGTTGTTGAGAATACCTATCAACATTAATGCCTTTGATGATAGGTGGTACTCCAGGAATTTGTTCGATGCGATCGTTCTGCTCCTTCATCTGTTTCTGCATGGTTAGCAGTAAATTTTGTAATTCTGAGTTATTAGATATACCTGGTCTCGTTTTGAGAGATTCATTAGGAGTATCTCCTGTTCCTGAGTTTGCCAACCCAGATTGAGGATTTTCCATAGTGATAGTATTATTGGGGGTGGCGTCGGCGGTGTAGGTAACGCTGCCGGTAATCGTCTTGAAAATTCTTGCAAATCTTGGCTCACATACTTTGCAATCATTTGCTTTACACGATCTTGTTCCACAGTTTGATCATTATCACCATTGTTGTTATTGGATCTTCTAGGGATTGTTACCTTGAACCACGTGGGGTTACTGAAGGCGATGGAACTAGGGTTCCACTCCTTTGTTGGTTGTTGTCGGTCGAGTTCGACATAGTTCAGAGGATATCACTTGAAAAGCAAAAAAGGATTATTAGATTCCCGGTAATGGAACCAATTTGTTTAACCAAAGAATTAGATCCTTTGACTAAAGCTATTTCTAGGATGAACATGGATTACTGATAATCAAGGAAATAGAGAAAAATGAATAATAGACAATATTGCAGAAATATAGAAAAGCGAAGTAAATTGTATTCGAGAATCAGATGCCTTTACAAGCTGTATTCCCCTCCCTTATATAGGAAACTCCTTGATATAACGTACAACTCTTGTTATGGTTTCTCATTAATGACTAATTATGACATTAATGAGGCGTTACAAAGGATAACAGTAATTGGGGTACGGTTACATAACGTTCGAGTAATCAATTGTGGGTTCTTGAATCTGCCCGTAGCTTTGTCTAAATTCATTCTAACCGAGCCTCTTCCCTGTTTTGATCAGGTTGAGTTTTTCGTGACTGATAAGCTCGAGGGTTTATTGAATCATGTCTCTTTGTTCCGTACCTCTTCAAAGAATCACATCCAGTTGTCGCGTTCTCCTATGTCATGTAACTGGCTGAGTTGTCAAAAGCTGGCTTACGTGTGAAATTCTTTTTTAGCAATACAAGTAGTACAAGATAAACACTGGAAACTGGAAGGGATAAATATTACCTTAGTATGTCTCCCATCCCTGGTAGAAAGAGAATGTTAGGCAATTCAAGGAGCCAATGGATGGAGAAAGAGGGGCTAAAAGCAAAAGAATGTTTTGTTTGAGTTTTTAGAATAAGGTGATAGACATAAATGTTCGCAGGAAAATAAGAAGAGAGTTAATGAAACAGTATGAGTAAAATATGGTACATGGATGACAATGGTAGATTAAAAAAAATGATAGTATTACAAAGTCTATAGTGAAGTTAAGGGAAAACGAGAGGTAACAGGCCTTGAGGCAACAAAAGAGTAGAGGTCACAACATCGCATCCTCATTTCGAGAAATAAATTCGTGAATCTAACATGATTACAGAAGGAAAAAGTTATATCCCAGAATAATAGAAATTAGTATGGGCAGGTGAAAGATAAGCTGAACATGAATTAGGGACTGAGTGATTTGACAATAGTCAGCATCATGAGAATTTCAGATTGCGTTCCGGCGATAGTAGAATGGACAATAAAAGAAGATTCAGGAGAAATTCAAAGAATGGTCATTCAGCAAGACGCTTCCCTAAAGCAAGTAATGTGAGCAAAGTTGAGCTTAAGGGACTGTATGTACCAGTTATATTAAGTGTCATCCTCGCGAGTAAGGAATTTTGTTATCCTTGGTACAGAAGGATTATCGCAAGGCGAGTAAGGGTCATCGACGATGTGAAAAGACGCTAGAGATGAAAAGGTAAAACATCTATACGTAGTTCATCATAGAACTAAATCTTAGTACTCCCCTAAAGGGGGGGAATATGGAGTGATGTGGCATCAAGACAGAATTAAGTTGTTCTAGTAACTATGGAATGGTAAAAGAAAAGTGTGATAAAAATGAGAAAGGAATGAAATTGCACTTATTTGAATCCTACAGATGTGTTATGATTGCAAAACGTTATGTAAGAACGATGTCAGAAAAAGGAAGTAAGGGTTCCTGCCCGGAAGGTTATTGATAAATAAGGAGCCAGTGCAAGAGGTAAGTTAGATAAAGGAAATAACCCAAAAGAGATCACGCGAAATATGGATATGAGAATGGGTCGACGAGTAGTTAGTAGTTGATTCAGGAAGAGCCTAGTCATGACTAGACAAGAAGTTACAGACAAATCAGCAGATCATGCAAGATAAACATAGGGAACCCCAACATGGGGAATTCATCCTTGCAGTAATGACATCGTGACCTTTGAGAAATATTCAGAGGGGAGTGGGGATAGTTAAAGACACCGTATAAGTGTTACGAAAATAAAAGAGAGTGCCATTTGGAAGACAGTCAAAATATCAGTTCAGAAGCAGCCCTACAAGCATAAGGGCATGGAGGTAAGTAACTACGGATAATTATAGGCAAGAAAGGACATCAAAAGGTCCATCGAGTATATGATGTAATAAGCTCGCAGCCTTATAAGAGTCAGAGGGTCCTCCCTAAGTACTAAATTGAAAGACTGGCAGAGGGAATAAGGAATAAGGTTTCAGCCTAAGCATAGTGACTTAAAGAGGAAATGATCCTGTAACAGCAGTCTCACAACAACATTGTATGCACTCCATAAGAAAGTGGCACCTACCGTGGCTAATGAACGGGAAGTGAAATCAGAAGTGATATCCAAGATCATATGAGTTGTATGGAATTCTAATGTGTGTGGGCACTAAGGTAAGCTAAGCATGCACATGAAAGGGGGAAGAAATACCAGGAAAAGTAAAAGCTTACGTTTAAAGAAAGCTGAGAAGGAACAAAAAGGAATTATTCGCTAAATAATCCGGAGTTAGTTACGTTATGAGTACACTTAAGAGTTTGGAGTTTTATACATGCAGCATATACAATCGTGAAAGATTCCGTTATCAGTTAAAAGAAAGAATTGAGCCCAGGTCATAGATCAAATTGTTAAAGGATTATATCATGAATATTCCATAGCGCCATCAAAGGTTAAACATAATAACTAATACTATGAACCGCATATTAGGAGATAGCTTAAGCGTACATAAAGGTTGATCAGAAGAAGGAGGAAACTAAAGAGTTACATCAACGAAGTAAATCAGGAATCTGATTATTGGACCCAGAAAATCATAGAAATCGTGATTGAGCACATTTCAGGGTCACTCTTAATATCATAGGTATGAGAGGGATAGTACAACAACCATATTCTATAACGACCTTATGATAAAGCTGGTTAGAAAAGTACCATCCTTATAAGAAGTCAGTACGACGCTCCCACCGGGTTGTGTATGCACCAGAGGTGCAAGTTTTATAGTAGAGCTTCAAGTTATGGACGTAAATTACACCTAGGAAGGGAGGTCATGAAAAATATTGAAGATACGATGCGAGATTTTAAGGTAAGTAAGGTCGAGGTGAACAACGTACGAGATACTCAAAGGCAGAAGATCGTGAATAGTCCATTCTTCGCATAAAAGGCTAGAAGCAGGGGGATTCAGTATTTAGGAATAATAGAGGCACCGTCAGTGGCATACCTTCTGGCCTATGGTTTCTAAGTACCGAAAGGTCTAATTAGAGAGTAAAAGAAGAGTTAGAGACGATGTGATGTCTCACTTGATGTTCCAAAATAACATAAGGAAATCCATGATGCAGGAAAGTTGAAAGGTTGCAAGTAATATAAATAGATACGTGTAGGTCAGAAACTATTGTATGGTGAAGCGACAAGGTTCTAGAAGACAGGAGTAAGGATAAGAATAGGCAAGTGAGAAGGTAACGAAAATAGATAAGTCCTCAGATTTAAGCCCATGAAAATAAGAAGAGCAGATGGTTTCTCTAAGTTATACAAAGCTCACTATAGCCTGAATGAACTCAAAGGAGTCTAAGACTAATAGCATTTAGAGGAGATGGAATGTTGCCCTAGTAATAGAATAAGGGTGTAATTGTTATAAATAAAGGATGATGTTTGGGCCTTCGATTGAGTAATGATCAGACTAAGAAGAGAAAGGGATATCATGAATTGGACATGATCAAAATACCCACACAAGGTGAATCACATTGGGATGCTGTGAGATACGGTTATGAAAGCATGGTATCGCCCCAGGTGGATCAGTCTAATCATTTCAGATGTTCCCCGATGAAACGTGAACCCTAGCGGCAGTGTAACATAAAAGGGTAAGTTATCAGGGGTAGATTATAGATCAATATTGAGGTGAATCAACAATGGATGGATAAAAGTTATAAAGTATCAGATAAGATTAGGCCGTCATTCTTAAGATGAACAGTAATGTGGAAGCATTAAAGGACATAGATTTATACATATTGGATAAGCAATGAGAGTAACCTGGAATTTGGTAGCAGACCTCAGTAACGATAAATTGAGGTAAGAGTTATGGTATAGTATGACCTACTTAGATGCAGTAAAGTCATACGGATAAAGAACCGAGTCTATGAAATAAGATATAGCAATATTCGTAAGTTCGACAAAATAACGAGTGAAGAACTTCAGTAATGGCTAAAAATCGGAGGAAAAAGGAAAGAAGAGACGCCTGAGCACATTTACAAGGTCAGAGTCATACAGGATGCATGATAGAAGGTAGCAACAATTACGAGACTGGAAAGATTCCGACCATAAGTTATGGTGTGAGAAAGAGGCCTAAAGGGGAGGAATACCTTGGCCTTTGGACTTATTCACAGAACAGTTGCCTAGATGGAAAGAAGAGCACTAAAGTATTCGTAAGAGATATGGTTTATGAGAATGATAAATGCATCAGTCAACATTCGAGGACGAATGTTCCAAAGGGGGAATGATGTTACATCCCACATTTTTGTTGTTAAAGTTTCGTCGTAAGTTAATCGACGTAAGTACGTGAATGGGATTATTTTGAGATTATAAGCATTATACTATTTCAAATAAGTGAAAAGTAAATTTGTGAAGGTGAGATGAGGATAAAGTCAAAGAAAACTAATTTTCGTCCAAGTTTGGCATGTTGGACTGAAATACGGCCCGAGCTAAAATACTCGATATTTATGGACTAGTGTCATACAAGGTACCATATGACCATGATAGTAAGGTGTATAAGGTATGTGAAAAGTAAGTAGTATTTTAAGTAAGTGGAAATAATTCTCAATTATGTGGGCAATTGGTTAATTATTGGGTAATGGGACATTACCTAGTTAATTATTAACTAATGATGGACTAATTATAGATTTTGAATAAGGACAAAGCCAAAACGTGGCAGTCCTTTGCAATTCATTAAGTGACTCATGATTAGGAAGGGAAGGTGTCCAATTAAGTGTCCACTTAAGTGTCATATACATGACACTTCCGTAGGCTATCTAGAGTTTCCCTTGGAATGTCAAGTTAATCTTAAATTCAAAACAATTCCAATAAATATTGGAATTCCCTAAGCATACACATGACACCTTTGATTGTTTCAAGTAATCTAAAATCCAACAGAAGACGTGAGAATTCCTACAGGTTTCAACAATTCCAACAAAAAATATTTACACATTAGCAACATAAGATTTTGCGATTCTAAAGGAATACGGTGCAACCTTTTCCAAGAATATCATACGGATTTTTCCCTACTCCAGGTATGTTAAGGCTATCCATTCATTATTTTTGGCATGATTTATACGACACGAACGAAACGAGCAAACGCACAAATTCCATAAATGACTCTATTCATAGAAGTATTAGAGATGTATATATTCTTGAATTCCCATATGTCTTATTATTCTATCGTCTGTTCATGGGTCTCAGAAAATACGTAAATTGATAAAGTTTGTTTCATGATATTAATCAGAGGTATAATGGTCTTATGACTTACTCAGAGATTTTATTAGTGTATTTTATATGCATTTCATGCATTTATACATGCACAACGACCCATGACCAGATGGTGTTATATACGTGTATATATATGTATATGGGATATGGGAAAAGGTTATGGCGTTTTATACGCACCACCACCTGATCAGCTAGTATACGTCGATGATTTTCACCACAGTGGCCAAGAGATATGATGGGATGCCCTCAAAGGCCTGATGATGTTCTGAAACATGTACCTATGTACGACATGACAGTCATACGCATATGCATGACACTATAATTATTTCATAATTTACAGAGTTATCCAGACTTACAGGTGGAGTCATTTACTCTATATTTCTTCCATGTATGTTATGTACTTATTTATGTGCCTTACATACTCAGTACATTATTCATACTGACGTCCCTTTCACCTGGGGACATCGCGTTTCATGCCCACAGGTCCCGATAGACATATCGAGAGCCCTCCAAGTAGGTTATCAGCTCAGCGGAAGATGTTAGTGCGCTCTATTTGCTTCGGAGTTGCTTGTTTGGTTAGTATGATTTAGACGTGTATTGCTTTATGGCGGGACTCTGTCCCGACCTCTATGAAAATTATGTATTCTTAGAGGCTTGTAGACAGATGTAATGTACGTAAAATATTGTATGGCCTTGTCGGCCTATGTTCAATATACGAGTGGATATTTGGTCTTCTAGGCTCGTGTGTCTTATGTATAAGTTGGTATCTCACATTGTATTCTACTTATCTCATGGCATCCTTCCTGGCTCAGTTATCTACGATAGTATGATACGATATGTTGGTACTCGGTTGAATAAGGTACCGGGTGCCCGTCGCGGCCCATCAGTTTGGGTCATGAAAAATATGTGGTTCTAGGTGTTTGGTATGTGAGAGGAGACTTCGGACCTGGGGCTACCATTACTGCCCATACTTACTTCTTTTTAGATATACCGCCCGACTACAAAGCTTTGTTCGTAGCCTGGAGTGCCTCAAAATTTGCTAACATTCCTCTCTTAATTCCCTCTTTTATTCTTTCTCCCAATTTGACGATGTCGGAAAATTTATGATTTTCAATAACCATCAACCTCTCGTAATATTGCGGATCCTGAGCTATGACAAAGAACTTTTTCATTTTCTCTTCTTCCAGTGTTGGCCTTACTCTCGTATCTTCTGATCTCCACCGAGTAGCATACTCGCGGAAAGTTTATGTTGGCTTCTTCTTAAGATTCTGGATATAGAAGACGTTTGGTGCATTCTCTATATTGAACTTGAACCGATCCATAAAATTCGATGCCATGCTTACCCAATTAACCCATTTCTTTGGGTTTTGACTGATGTACCAAGACAGAGCATCTCCGGTGAGGCTCCTCATGAACAACTTCATGCAGATTCTTTCATCTTTACCAACTCCTACGAGCTTGTCGCAATATGTCCTCAAATGTACCTTCGGATCACCTGTCCCACCAAACAGTTCGAACTTAAGAGGTTTGTAACCCTCTGGCAGTTCTACATCCGGCTTAATACACAAATCCTCATAGTTCAAACCTTCGACGCACTTACCACCTTCAACACCTTGGACTCGACTAGTAAGATTCTTAAGTTCTTCTGCCATATTCTTGATTAGCAGGTCCTTCTCAACGAATTCTGGTGTATACGGGTTTTGCTGTGAAGTGTGGGGTAAGATTTCCATGTATATGGGGTTACTTTGGTGGACTCCAGGAATTTGGGCGTAATGGTGGTCGTTGGTTGAGTTTTGGGGATTAGGGGTAGGTTGTGGTGCATTTTGAGGAGTGCGGTAGGTGGTAGTTTATGGATACTGGGTTGGATGATGGTGATGTTGTGGAGGGGCTGGCACTGGTGAGACCCCACACTTAAACCTTTGCTCGTCCTCGAGAAACCAAACTACACTCATGTACACAATTTTCTTAAGCAAATCTCTTAACATGTGATACCAAGAATAT